>CABFWO010003821.1:46303-71219 GCA_902155825.1 Timema genevievae | reverse complement strand
GGGGGGGGGTTACACTATTATGTAGAAAAGAAGTTCCTTTCTTAGATCATATTTTGACATGTGACAGTGTTAACATGGACATCAGTAAATAATTAAAAATTATTTGAGATTTCACCCATCCTATGTCTGAAGTGAAATGATTTCTAGAGTGATATGATTCTACCCAGTATATACTGATGGGTTAGCGGAGATAGGATTGTAACAAACAAGGATGTTCCTTAAATTTGCTGGCCTTACAGGGTTTTCAAAGCTTGCGGTTGGGACGTAAGATAATATTTTTAGATCGTAAGGTATTTACATTTATGAGCACTTGTCTCAATAGCAACAGATTGGCGAGATGGGGGTAAGCCAGCCAGGAGTTTGGATTATAGTTGTAGTACCTACTGTACCTGGTAAAGATAATCATCACTCAAACGCTTTGTGTCTGTTGCATCTCAATGAGCAAGGCCATCCCGAGCCGGAAGAGCCGACAGTTTCTTGGTGCTGCCAGCCCAGCTTGAAGGAGATATAAACCTGGAAGAAGCATTGAAACACATCAGCACACTACAGAGAGTGGACGATGAGATTCACCTCATTAAACAGCTTTTTGAACAACCCACCACTCCGGATGTACAATCTGCTAAATACATAAAAACCCTAAAAAAAAAATGCTCTACGACATGGGGCATTATATAAGAGGCCAACATTAGAACATCCTTTAGATTTTTTCTGGACAAGTGTACCTGCCCACCACTTTGAGGGAGAAGTTGATGCCACATCCCCACCACAAGTTAGGCTCCTTTAGAGTCTTCAAATGCTTCCACCTACTTGGGAGGTACTTTTACATTCCAGGATTATACTCCAACTGCACTATATTTATTAGGAAATGTGAATTATGTCAGAGAACAAAACATGGTAACGTCATCCATGAAGGTGAATATCATGCTATTATTCCAGAAGGCCAAATCAACTAGTGGCCGTGGATATTTTCGGACCTTTACCGAAAGTCCTCAGAGGTATAACATACTTTCAATGATTGTTTTTTCTAAACTATTCTGTATGAAAAGAGCCACAATATACTCCTGTTTGAATCGTGTACAAGGCTATGTCAACATTACAGGAAATCCAGTTCAAATATTATCTGGCCATGGCCATGAGAGACAGTTCGTTAGTAAAAAATGTTAATGGGAGTTCAACGCTTTAGCATAATTTTGCTGTGCTGGCTGGAGATAAATTTTGAAGGTCCACTATACCATCCAAGTTGAGTCGGGTGTGACAATAATTCAAACTACAGTCAGGGCAAAAATTTGTTTCCTTACATTAATTTTAAAACCTGGATGTAGGTATCAAGAATATTGTTTAATCATTTAGAGTCTAGTCGCTTTACGCTTAGACTATGTTCTTTCTCTCTACGATTTACATTCAGCTTTTTTAAATTATAATGTGGACGGGAGAAATTCAAGAGGGGTACCAAGACTGGAGTACATGAATAGGATAGCGAGCGATGCTGGCAGAAGAAGGTACAAAGATGTAAACAAATTTGGTTGGTCTAGGATAGGTAAAAGGGGCGAACTGCAGAAAACCAATTGCAAGATTGATGACATAATGATGAGCTCAGTACCCAAACACCTTTGATGAAAAATTAGCTATTACATCGGGATAAGTTTTACAACTATTCCCACCAACTTTTGACCTTCTCACTGTGAAAAATACTTTTGAAATATAAGAGAAAATCTTTACAAACACTCGTGCAGCGGCGACTAGACTGCCTAGAGAGGCGTAGGGCCGTTGTACGGTGGTGGCTTTCTTTACGGAAATGCAATGTACATTTACATGAAAGTGACGCGCTAAACTTAGCGACCACCGATAAATGTTGGACAAGTTTTTAAATCTAGGTTTGTTTTAAAATTTTATATAGTATGTATATTTAGTTTTTCGTACTGAATGAACTATTTACTATTCTCACCAGTGGTCTTAGGCATCACTCTTGCAATGTAATGAATAGCAGGAGTGAAGATGAGGTTTGGGCTCAAATCCCAGCTGGATTTACTGAGCGTGTTTTTTTTAAAGGAAATTGTTACCCACTTTTAATCCCAAAAAATGTGGGTACATTTGGATCAGTTGGATTTAGTAAGCGTGTTTTTTTAAAAACTAAATGCTACCCACTCTTAATCCACGAAAATGTGGGTACATTTTCTTTAGATTATAGGATCTTCATTAGGAATCATATCTGCCAACACTCAGAGAAAAAAAATTATAGCACATTTTAAATACAAAAAGTAAGATAAGTAAAACTGCCAAATTGCACAAACTTACACAAAAAAAAGGGCAAAATATTATGATTGACACATTCCCTCCTTCCCACCCACATGAACAAAAACAAGTCTCAAATTTTTATTTTTCAATTCAAACCCTGAAATAAGATTATCTTTTAAAAAAACTAAGACTGGCTACAAATGTTTAACATTTAATTTACATTAAAATACCAAAATTGATAGATAAATAGACAGGGGATAATGAAATGAAAACTGATTTAGAGAAAGTATGAAACTAAGAGTCGGCGGGAGATAAATTGTCCGTATTGAAACTACAGATTAATCTGAAGGAAATAATGTTTCAAAAACTATACTACCAATTCACTAGTGGTTTTTTTATTTCTCTTCTTCTATATTTATAGAAATTAACAATATCAACAAAAAAAATTGTTATTGCTAGCCATCAATTAAAAATTAAATAGTAAGTTTTACGCTAAATGTTGTGTAACCTAGTTACAACGAAACGTGAAGGACATGGGTACACTCACTCAAGCCTGCCCATGTTGACACAATACGGGCCTTGCTGACACGATACGACTGGACTTCAATTCCCGAGAAACACTCCGCTGCACTAACACCATTCAACTGAGCCAGCGTTCTTGCCTCACCGCTCGCCATGTCAGCCGACGCCCCCCTCCCTCTCTTGCTCCAAACAAGTGAATCTCGCCGAGCATGCGCGGTGCGCATTCTGAAATGCTTCTAGACGTGTGTTCTACGTGTGGCTGTTGTTGCTTGGGCCATCTAGTAGGGTCTAGCCCCCCCCCCCTTGTGCGCTCTGAGAGCACTAAACCATCTTGTGTATATAATGGACGGAGTCTAGTGAATGGGAACGCATTTGCACTATGGACTTTAGGAGGTAAGAGCCTTACTATCACGTAGGCTCGCTTTACTATTCAAAATTCCCTTTGGCTATAACTTATTATCTTTCTAAATTATACGTCTCGGATTAATATTATCTTATCATGTATATTCTTTGGTTCAGCGATTTATCGCGATTATTTATTTTGTCACTGGCCGATATGGCTAAATCAACTTAAAGGGGAGCGCTTTGGTTACCCTGGATCATATGTTGCCCGCTTCACGGGAAGTCTGTCGGATTGTTACATCTTATAGATATTTATGCTAGTTAACTTAGGGGCCACGAGCCAGCTAAGGCTACCAATTTTGTATAACAAGATTGTTGTTAAAGTTAGAATATTTCATATTGTTACATCTTATAGATATTTATGCTAGTTAACTTAGGGGCCGCGAGCCAGTTAGGGCTACCAGTTTTGTATAGCTGTATAGTTACAAAGGTTATAATATGTTAGTATTGTCTTGCTATAAACATTTCATGTCTATTAATCTCGGGCCGCGAGCCATATGGGCCCGTGATTCTTGTGTAGGAAAACCATTATTATGGTGAGGATATCTGGGCATTATGTCCTGAGTAGTTTTCAAGCTTGTTTACAAAGGGGCCACACGCCATTAAACACAAATGTCTGTATGTGGCTTAACCACGGCATTATTATTTACTTGTGTCCCTCTCCCTCAATGAGGTGTAATATGTTTTTGAAAAATAAATATTTATAACTCTCTTGTACCTGCCACTGTGTGTTATTTCTACAATAGAGGTGGGGGCAGGTTACAGTTGAAATAGATAAAAACAATCCAAACAATTGATATTTAAAAAAATGTTATTTAAAAAGAAAATTAATGAGATTTTAAAAATTACATATTTTTTTACCGTTTCCACAAAAAACCTTCTTTCCAGGCCCAACATAAAAAATGACTGTATCCGGCTATTTGGTTACACGTAGTTCAGCAGTTTTCTACCAGGGCAACACTAACGTAAAGAGTCACCCACCCCATAGTAATTCTCCCTGTCTCTCTTTGAGCGACTTTCTTATTAAAAACATACAGCAGGTGCAGAAACTTTGGCAATGATTGGAAGGGGATGAAGAGAGTGCCGTGGTCAACTAATATTTCTATTTACAATAATAGCCTTTTACTTACAACTCTTTTGAGTATAAATGCCCGCCTCGGGGGCCGCACGGTCTAATATGCTAGTCTCGTGCTAGGCTAGACTGCCGAGGACAGGGAGATCAAGGTTCGATCGTGGTCGGGTTCAATGTGGGTGGTTTATCTGGTTGTTGTTGATAGCAAGTAAATCATTAATTTAAACTTTTTTATATAAATATTAATAAAAGTATGATTTTATCGGCAAATTATTAGTATAAATTATGAGTATAAATAACCGCCTCGGTGGCTGCATGGTCTGATGTACTAGTCTCGTGTTAGGCTAGACTGTCGAGGACGGGGAGATCGGGGCTCGATCCCGGTCAGGTGCACTGTGGGTGATTTTTTCTAACTAAGAAAAGATGATTTTTTTTAAATTGGAAAATGCTCTTCTTGTTGATAGCAAGTAAATCATTAATTTAATCCTTTTTTATATAAATATTAATATAATTATACATTTTTCAGCAAATTACCAAAGCTATTATAATAAGACCCAATTGGATATTTAAATCAGTTTTATAATATAATGTATTATGTGACAGTACTAGGATTTTAGGACACACAATCATGCTAGGCCTTCTCTCTTTTTTAAACTAAAAAGGGAATAGGACTTTCACTCATGATTATATTTGAATTTGGTTAATGAAATTAAACAATATATTAAAGAATACTTATAAATGAACAAAGATGACTTTCTGGTTGTTGTCTATAAGAGTAATGATAAAGGTATTTTGATTGTACACTATTTAATAGAAATTAGAGAAACTTGGAGAAAGAGTAGCTTTTGGCTTTGATACCACACAGCCCAAAATTAACTATTCATGCTTATCAGAATAAACTTGGTCGTTTTGACCAAAACTATATCGAAGTTCCTTTAATAAATTGTAATGACATCATGAATAAGGCTAATTTAATTAATGTTTATTATTTAATATATTTTTTTATTTGATTTGGCTATTTTTTATTTTTGTTGTACCTCTGGATGTAAAAAGGCTAAGAATATAAATAAGTTTATGTTATGTCCTCACACATACACATATTTAATCTTGTACACGAACCACATAACTAGCGCACGTTACAACGCCAATAGGACAAAAGAAAAGTCTTAGACCGGAACATGTTGTCCATCACTTCCTGCCATAGCTACTCTAGTCATTGATCTCTATAATATAACTGGATGGACATACACATGCACATTCCAAGGACAAAAGCGTGACGCTCAAGTGTATCGTCTGCTACACTGAGGGGGGGGGGGAAAGAGATTTAACGGTTTCTTTAAATGTTCTTATGCGAAAACATGTCTCTGATGAATAAAAGTGTTATTGTTTGAAAATAGTGAAGTATTATACCACACTTTCCTGCAGAAACATTTACATTAAAGGATATACAATCCAGTTTTACAGGTAATACTGTACAAATACGAATAAAACCTTAGATATTTCAATTTTTATGCAGTTATCATCTATGTTGTTTACAGTCTGCCACGACAACACTTATATTTAAAGTTGGTTATTAGCTTGTATATTGGTTTCAGAAACCATATTATATTGAAAGTTCAGTAAATATAATGAACAAGGTATCTTAAAACTTGATTATATATGTTTGAATGACAAACTTTGAATAGTTGCCATGCATTCAAACTATCACTTAGGTTATAGGCTTGTGGAAAGTATTATCATATCTTTCAGAAACCATATTATGTTGAAATTTCGATAACTATAATGAAACAAGTTAGCTAAAAACTGTATTACATTTGTTTGAATGACACACTTTGTGTAGAAGTCTTACGTTCAAATGATAATTTAGGTTATTGGCTTGTAGGAAGTACAGTATCTACTAAACCCTGATTTTAGTAATAATCCCAATCTGTAAGGCTTTATTTCGTACCAGAATACTATCATATATATAATATTTTGGTAGGATGAACGGCAATTTAGAACAGAAGTAGAAATTTCCTTCTGGAAGGTCTTTTATCCTAACTAAACACAAATATATGGTAGGATTCTGGTACGAGATAAAGCCTTAAAAGTAAGCTTCCTTCAAAAATCATCGTACATATTAGGCTACATCAACTTATTTAAATAAAAAACTAACCAGTTTTGAACTTTTATATGCTCTTCAAAGCTTTAACTAAAATATTTATTTAATTTAACTACTCTCACATTGATGTATCTCATATATTCAGTCAAATTAATGAACGATGTCAAAATGCCACATTGCCTTGTATGGGTGAAAGAGAGAAAGAGATACCCGAAAGTTTCTTTCTCTCTTACCCAATGGTATGCAGACGACAGATCGAAAATTTCAGCCACAGATGTCCATCCAGTTATAGTATAGAGATCAATGACTCTAGTCAGCTCAGTCCAGATTGACCAACTTAACCTATACACATCCCTGCAATAGAGTATGTTACAGTTTATTATTGTCATACGAGATCAAGGTCTGTGACTTCCTAGTTATTTTATTAATATGATTTCTCTACTTTAGAGGATTCGACTCCCGATTATGGAGATTTTTTTAGCACAGTATCTTACTACCTGTTCGGTTACACGCCTATGTACTAATTACGCTAATGGGTTAGGAATGAGGTAGGTGTAATTTATAGGAAATGCATCCGCATTTGCGCGGAGAGAGAGAGTGGGAAAACCACCCTCAATGCACTCGAACAAGATTGAACCCCGATCTTTAGTCCTCGGCATTATAGTCTAGCACGAGACAGCGCGTTAGATCGTGCGGCCACCGAGGTTGGTATGTGGATTATTCAAAGTTGGAATGGTGGTTTTACGATATTGGGGTTTTGACTATACATTTAGCTGCTTCATATCGTGCCAAAGTTAGAACATTGGTTTTTTTTCGCTACGTCTTACTACTCGACGGGGCTATCTTAAAATTTATATTTTTGGGGGGTTATATAAAAAGTAGGATTCTTGTGGAAGTGTACCTGCATTTGCATGGAGAAAGCTTGGGAAGTAATTTGAACTAAAGTAAGAGAACCATATACACACCCAACAGGATCTCAAGCCCTGACCTCTTACTCACCATAAAACTAGGAAAGACGAAACTAACACATTTTCCGATCTGCTCACCTGTTTGGGTAACGTGATATAAACTACACACATAATTAAAAAGTAATCTAATATATAGTTAAATAAATATATAGATCTATATTATAGCTATATAAATAAAACACTATCGGTGGACACGTGGACTTAATGTCATGTTCATAACGATGTTTTTCTGGGGATAGGCAATCTTGGCAGCAGGAACTGAGGAAATATTTCCTAAAATGTTTCTCCCTCTCCCTTCAAATACATGCGGGTACATTTCTCATTAATCCTACCATCTTAATTCTTGCCCTACTACCGTGGTTATAGCCCATATATATATATATATATGTGGTTATAGCCCATANTATATATATATATATATATATACATACATACATACACACACACACACTTTTTTTCAAAAGCAATAATCACCAAGAATATTAATACATATTAATTATATTTTATATGACTATTACTATCGCATTGGCAAAGTTTATTCTTTATAATTTTATTGTAACTGTTTTATTCAGGGTTTCACTAACCATTCAAATTGCCATATTATATATTAATTATTCTAACTTGAAGTTAGGAATTTAGAGGAAATGTACATCCATATGCGTGAAGGCAAAGTTGCAAACAATTTTGTAAAACACTACACAAAACAAATCCCAATGTAGAAAATAACTACTAACGCTCTGAAGTACTTTGACCGACTTGATAACTAAAATCAACTCCCAGTGAAAATTTCTATCATTGAGTAAAAGTGTAGAAAATTAAAACAGTAAATAAATGTATCTTTACAGACTTGACAAATTCACTGATTAGAAAGAAATCACCTTGGAAACCTATCACTCTCATCACCCGTGGTTATCCATCCCCTTAACATTATTCCCTAAACGAATCTACAATATTGTAAAGAGACTTACCCTTACTATCTCTATGCTAACCCCATATTAAATTTTAATACTTTTACAAGGCCACCGCTAATCTACAAGTTCTTTGCCTTGTCACGTTTGTTTTGAAATGTGAATTGTTTACTTTTACTTATGTTGGTCAGTCTGTGCTTAATTTTTACAGGTTTAAAATGGCTCCTTGAGGAAATTTCGATTCCAACTATACATTTTATTAGGATTAGTAACTAGTATAAAGGATTCACTTGAATTACATAATTAGAGTGTGAAGTGTTAATACAATTTAGGTGAGTGTCATTTTGTAGTCTATTTTTCTTAAAAGGAAAATTGCTTAAATGGTTTTAACTTAAGGGTGGGACTACAATGTTTTGACATTTAAGTTCATGATTGAATAACTCATTTTTATGTATTGTGTTTGAACTAGTCACTTCTCAATACAAGTATAAGTAAGATTTTATTACTTTGATATTTTTATGTCTTAATAAAAAAATCTGTTAATAGATTCGTTATAGGCTAGGTAAATGTTAATGGGTAAGCTTACATTGAATAAATTAAAGTCTTGGTGATGGTGCACAAAAGCGGGTACATATAAGACACTTTATTTTTAATAAATGCCAAAAAATTGATAGTTAACTATTATCATAACACCTAAAGAAACTAAAAATTGATTGAAACTAAAATTTTAATATATTTAAACAAATAATAAACAGTTAAAAACTAAACTCACCAAAGTCACAGGGTACCGCTCAGCCATATCGTTAGAATTGATTAACTGAAGCTCCATGTAGGCCCGGCAATATTTAATGTGTGCAGTTTTTATATTTTTATATTTAGGCCTAAATTTCAATTATAGGTTTTCTGCACACATGAACTAGCATACATGAACGTTTCTTAAATGCTTATATACAGCCTATAGTTGTAATTTATTCTACAAACAAGAATATGCCAATTAGTTACAGTAACTAATCAAAAGAGTAACTCATGCTAAAATTGGTATAGGTCCTGCACATTACCATTATAATTTTCAAAATGAATTTACTTGAAATTGAAATAAAATTGCTAAATTAATAGCTTTTGATATTTAATTAAAAAAGGAAAAGATAGTTTGAGGACGAACGATGGTGGCCTGACACTGTGATCAGGTGTAGATGAATGGCTAAGGGGAAGTCAGGGAGTGGGTTTAATCCCAAGCCCAATAAGGTATGAGTTGGTGTCATTTAGACTTCCAATTTTGTGTGTGTGTATATATCCCTCCTCGGTGGCGTAGTTAGCTAACACACTAGTTTCATGTTGAGCTAGACTGCCAAGGACTGGGAGATCGAGGTTTGAATCTTGCTTGTGTGAACTGGGCGTGGTTTTCCCCTAAATGGTTTTCCACTCTCCCTCCATGCAAATGCGAGTTCACTTCATCTATTCAACATTCCCAATTCCTAACCTATTAACGTAATTAGTACTTAAGCATATAACCCGAACAGGTAGTAAGACAAGTTGCTAAGTATTATTATTATTATTAATAATTGAGAAGGTGCGTGAAAAAACTGTGTACAAGATTTGGCATGTGCAATGTGGTTTTATGCAAGGTAGAGGTTGCATGGACCAGATATTTGCATTGCAACAAGTGATAGGGAGTAAGAGAGAACATTTATTGTGCATTTGTTTATCTGGAAAAAGCGTATGATTGTGTGAATAGGAGTATGTTATGGAATTATCTGAGAGAGTATGATGCGGCTGCATGGTTAGTAGCAGGGCTGCAGAGTCGTTACGGCTAAACCTTCGACTCCTCTACTTTTTTTATTGTACGACTCTGACTCCACCTCCGACTCCTTTATCAATTGCAAATTTATAATGATGATGGGGATTATTATTATTATATTAATATATATTATATAATTATATATAATATATATTAATATGGTATGATTAATAATATAAAATAATATTAATCAGTATGCCCATGAAAAACATTAAAAAATAGGTTATATCTCCATGTGTAGAAAATTAAAATAAATGTTAAGACTGTGTTGCTCCAGTCAAAACATTTATATATTAATTTGTAGTAAAATTTATTATAGTAAAATCATTTGACTACAGTAAAATTATAACTAAATAATAAACATTAAAATTCTAAGTACTAACGTGGTAGTACGAGACATCTAATCACCAACACGTGGATCATCAGAATAGTTCTTAGTTTAATTGAATTTAAAACATATTTATTTGATTACAATTTATGGATAAATAAATCTCCTAAATTCCAATGAGAGTAAATATGCATTAATCTACGCATATAATAAATTAAAATTAATAATAATCACAATTGAAAATCACCCAATTCTGAATGTTCTCTTTTTGTTTTTATGCCATCAAAATTTTGATAGTTAAGAATCGGGATATTAAGATCGATACTTGATTATGAATATACAAGTAATAATCGAGTTTGACACTATTATACGTTTTTTAAGTCGGGGTTGGTACCTTTCTACCGACTCCAACTCCGACTCCACCCAAAATTGCTTTAGACTCCACAGCCCTGGTTAGTAGATGCAATTAAGGCGGTGTATGATGGAAGTGAAGTGTGTGTTAAGGTGAATGGGGTTTTAAGCGAATGGTTTGACATTGAACAGGGTGTTAGACAAGGTTGTGCTATGTCTCCATGGTTATTTAATGTATTCATGGATAAGTGTATGAGGGATGCTTGTGAGTGTATGGTTGGTTTGCATATGGACAATGTGAATATGAGAATGCTGTTAGTTATCACGTGAACAAGTGTAGATACACTTGAATTGTCAAGAAGGATACCGATGTACCCCTTACACGCTCTTGAGTCCAATGACAGAAATAATACACCGCAAACACCTCATTAGAGAGGTGTTTTGACTGGCAAAATACCTCATTAGAGAGGTGTTTTGACTGGCAAAATATGTTTTATTATTTTTTTTCTTGCTAGAGCTCATAATTTTATGCTCCCTGATATTTTAAACTATACGATTGCCAAAGTAGAAACGTTTTATAATACTAAGTAGCTGGCTATTTCTAAAAGTTGATTAATCATCTACTTATGCCTACCATTTATTACTGAAAGTAGCAAATTGTTTATTGGCATGCTTTAATTTTCTGAAAACAGTTGATACCAATATTAAATGATGTAGGCTATTTTATTTTCATTAGTTCTGATATAGGCCTATGGTGTTTGAAACACTTTCTAAGATTATTGGTAGATAGTAAGCTCTGCGGTCCCAAGAATGTAGCAACTCCCTTAGTCATTAGACTCGGCTGATGCAGTTTTTAATAGAAAGTGTGTGGGGAGTGTGAATTGATCAAGTTTACAACTCAAGGATCCTCGTGTAGAATTTCAAGTACTGCCAGATAAGATAATTTATTTTTTAATGATCATTTTAAAGGTTTGATCAAACATGAGAAGATGAGGAAGGTTGCTAATATGAAGGGTACTTGTATTTACTATGCACAGAGGGTGGACAAACCAAAGTGTTAGATCACATGTAGAAAACTACACTCCCAGCCGAGATTAAACCTTCACCTCCCCGTCACAAGATATCCAGTCTTTTGTGGGGCTGACTCCTTCAACAGTGGGGACACCATTGCAGCTATAATAATTTAACATTACAATATTAAAACATTTTTTTAAATATATTGGCTCATAAATTCAGAGTTTAGGTTTAATCAAAATTACAAAACACTGAATTGAGCGAATGTAGTGAATCATGCACACACTTTCACTTTAAATCTAGCGATTGATGTTTAAATGAGCCAATATTTTTTACCCAAACCAGAGGTCGGCAACCTTATTTGGGCCATTTTAGAAAATTTGTGACACTAAAGAGCCACTCATACATTTTACTTATGATTGATAATTGTTAAAACATGCATTTGTTATAGAATAAATCACATTTATTTAATCTTAATCATACACAAACAGCTTTCAAGAATTTTTTAAACCAGGTAGGTAGGTACATATTTTATTTTTAGTTCTAGCTTTGGATTTTTGTGACACAACCAAACAAATTAATGTGAAATCTGACCCAGCATTTTATTACACAACTGAGTGATACCTGGTGTGTAATTAGTAATTTTAAGTTTTAGGCACGATTCAATACTCTCGTCGCGAAGGCTGCTCCATAGTTTACTTTTGATCAAGTTCATATTGTAGAATGTTTGCTCACAATAAATGTTGATCCAAAGATGGTCGGAATTCCCAGTGCGTATATTTTTAACAGGCAATACGATTTGGTCAGGCTATTCCAGGTGTTGAATATCACTTGATCCCGCCATAGTCTTGATAATTCATATAATTTATTTTGGGCAGATAACAGCCTTTCTCGTCTTTCGAGACTTTCCAGAGCTGCACTGAGAGTCTTAAACTTGTTACTCTACAATTCTTTTGATTTGAGATCCAATAACTGTCGAGCTCAAAATCGGCTTGGTTTACAATGCTAACAAATGCTGAAAAATGAAGATTATCTATTTCTGATTCCAATGACTTTATTTAAAACGACAGAATCTCTGAACTCCTCAAATCATTTTTTGAATGAGTCATTCATTTGTTTGACTGCATCTGCGAAAAATTCTTAATCATTGGCAAAATGTGTGTCCTTGATATTTGTTCAGTTGCTTTAAGTGAATGAGGTTTTTTCTTTGCAAGTTCATGTGGAACGAAAGAAATAACTTCTTCTAAAAAAGAAAATGCTATGTTTCCTTGTTCTTGTAGCTTCACATTGAGTTTGTTTATGTGTGCATGTATATACCATAAAATAAAATCTCTGAAGCCAAAGATCATCAGACAATTCGGGATAATGCAGGCCTTTATTGTTTAAAAAGTTTTTATTTCAGTAAAGCAGGATGAAAATCCATCAAGCACCTCACCTCTTGAAAGCCAATTTATGCAGAAGAAGATCAGAATATTGGCAATCTACTTCACGCAAAAATTTTTGGAACTGCCGATAGTTAAGGCCTTTAGTTATTATATTGTTGTTGATGGAATAGATATAACCATTTGCGCGGATTTTTTCTGTTTACCTAAATGTGTATTTTGGTTTAAAAACTAACATTTATTGAACCTTGTAGGGAAGAGCCGCATGTGGCCCGCGGGGCGCAGGTTGCCAAGCCCTGACCAAACATAATAAAATTAAATAAATATCTGTGGGTACAATGATAAAAATAATTATTTGAATTAGTGAAAAAAATACAATTTGGTTGCACCAATTTTTTTCCACAGAAAATACCTTCAAATTTGCTATATAAGTTGATGTGATATTACCATAACAAAACTTTTTTTTTCCACAAAAATTAATTTAGGAAGTAATCCTATGTATCTATGAGGTGATATTAAAAATTTTCTGGATTGATGCTATAAAACTCGTAAAACTTACCATAGGGCCTAGTGGCCGCCATTACTCTTGAAGTAGTCCCCTTCCACATGTATACACCAGTCCCAGCGTTTCTCCCATTTTTGGAATGATTCGTGAAAGTCTTATCTGTGAGAGTGTCCAGTACTGCCTGCAATT
Source organism: Timema genevievae (assembly GCA_902155825.1). Taxonomy (NCBI): domain Eukaryota; kingdom Metazoa; phylum Arthropoda; class Insecta; order Phasmatodea; family Timematidae; genus Timema; species Timema genevievae. Next base: position 57,444 of record CABFWO010003821.1, on the reverse strand, counting down.
CTGCGTAGATCTTCTCAATGGTGTCACAGCGGTGGCCCTTCAGCTTGATCTTCATTTTCGGAAATAGAAAAAGTCACAGGGTACTAAATCAGGGGAGTACGTGTTATGGGGGAAAAGAGCCCTCTTGTTTTTGGCCAAATCTGCCGGGTAAAAAGGAAAGCATGAGAAGCAATTGTCATGGTGCAACAGCCAGTTCTATTATCGCCAAAGCTTGGGGTGACATCTTCGCACATTTTCACGCAATCGCCGCAAATGTCACAGTATAACGCGGAATTGACTGTTTAACTTGCTGGGACAAATTCTTTGTGCACAATTCCCTTAGTTTAAAAGATAAAAAATATGATCATGCTCTTACATTGCTCTTCACCTGTCTGGCCTTTTTTGGTCTTGGTGAGGTTGGGCTTTTCCATTGGGTAGATTGTCGCTTGGTCTCAGAGTCATAACTCTAAACCCAGCTCTTATCACCATTGATAACCCTGGACAGGGGTGACCTGACAAAGCTCATTGCTAACGTTGACGCTCTGCTGCTTCTGGTCGCTGTCAGGATCCTGGGCACAAATTTGGCAGCGACACGGTGCATGCCCAACTCAGAACTCAGAAGTCAGAATTTTGGCTTGTTCCAAAACTAATTCCCATCTCCTCAGCAAGGACTTGAATGGTTTGTCATCGATTCTGACGAATTATCTGTTGGAGTTTGGCAACCATGGCGGGTGTTGTGCTGCTGCTGGGCTTCCCTGTGTGTTCGTTGTCCTCAATAGATGTCCGACCGGCCTTGAACCAGGAATGCCATTGAAACATTTGTGTACGGCCTATGCTTTCTTCCCCAAACCCTTGTTGAATCATTTTTAGAGTTTCTGTTGCACTTTTCCCGAGATTCACACAAAATTTGACGCACACGTGCTGTTCCTTTTTCAAATTCATCGCGAGAATCGCCACAGGCCACGTATACAACTCCAAAAACAAAAAAGTAGGTGAAAAATCAGCACGATCACCCATATGCGTGAAACTTGGTACACTGACTCCCAAGACATGCTAATGTTACCGTCTAGAGTTGCATAGCACTACTACAACTGCTATCCAGATGGCAGCACCATTCTGGAATATTTTTGATACACCCTCATATATATATGAAATATTCTACAAATCTAGTTTCTTTTGCAAGATTTCATATTCTACTGGGACATATATTGTAAAAAGCCTTAGAATAGGGATAGTTGGGTCCTTTTTTCCTAGAATAAGGATGGTTGTCCCTTTTTTTTTTGAGCTGGGGTCGGGGGGCAGTGGGAGAGGGGGACATTTGCCAATAAAAAATTCTAAATATGTTGGTATCCAGAAAATTTTAACTGCTCGACAGTTAAATTAAGGAACCAAAATACCTAAATATTAAATGTAAAATTAATATTTCTATGTTAAATGAAAATGCAGTTTTATGCTATTTTGTATTAACTTTATAAACTGTGACCATATTGAAAACTAATTTATTTATAAAATCTGTCATGGTATACATCTCCCCAGATTTTTTTTTTATAATAAAACTTTTTTTATTTAAATAAATACAAATGCAATGAAAAAAATATAAATTTATTTTTGAAACATGCCAATTAGTGGTTAAATGTCTCTATGATTGACTCTTAATTAAAAACAACAATAAACCACGAGCGTATAACCCGAATGGGTATCAAGAAGCGGTGCTAAATAATAATAAATAAAAAAACAACAGTAGAAACAATTACTGCAGGCACTGCTTGGATTTTAACCTAAAAACCCACCTAATAAGTGAAAACTTATCTTTGAAAAATGTTTGGATGTAGGGTGAAAAATGTGCCCACAGAGGTAATCTAACGTTGGAACTTGACCTAACACATCACCTCTCCCCTCTCCCCTCTCCTCAATCACACCAATACTTTTTAAATACACTGGTGTATCATCATGGGGGCTACAGACCGAGAGAGAAAACCTGGGAAGGTCATGGACTGTCAGAGAAAACAGGGAGGTATCAGGGAACTTAATTAAAAACAGGGAAATGTCACGGTATGGATATACATACAGTAGCTCCACGACTTATTTGGTGCTGACTGACAGCTCACAGCTGACTTCTGACACTCAACATTTAGGTATATACCTAAATTTTGACTGTCAGAAGTTACAGCTGTTAAACACATGTTTTTTTGTAGATCATATGGTTCAACGTAGGGATTAATAATTTGGTCTGGTAACGTTTCAAAGCCGTCAGCTGTCAGCTGTGAACTGTCAGTCAGCACCAAATAAGTCATGCATAGGGTTTAACTAATTTGGCACCTCAACTCTTAAACAAAAATGAAGAGATTTAGTTTCTCGATGTTAACAAAATGCATTGTCTAAATATGGCAGTCTTAACATGAATATCTGACACAGTTACACAAGGCCAAAAATAATACGTTTCACATTAAATACAGTGCTGTAAAAATAGCTTATAAGTAAATTGATGTTTGGTAATTTTTAGGGCTGTTTTTGAAAATATGTGATTATTGTATTCTTTTTTTTAATGCCAGGCCTCCACCGTTGTTCGGATCCCACGTTAAACTGTAGGTCCTCCTGTACCCCCCTTTAAGGGTTTAAAGGGATATGTACAACTTAACATACACAGGATAAATGGGTAATGAGATTTTATTATTTGACATCATAATCGAATTGTATACAATAAGACATTAGGTTATTATATGGTCACAGCTCACTAGCCAACAAAAATCTATAATAAAAATTGGTAACAATAATAATAATAATAACATCAATAAGATTTTGGTTCAATAGTTAACATGATATATAAAATAAGAAATACTGGCAACAATAATATTTTGGTCCTTCTGTTTACCCGACCCATCTCACAAGATAAATAGGTAATTAAGAGAACTAGGCTCACTGGTCAATATATATATATATATATATTGCCAAAAACTGGTAATAACAAAACCTAGGCTCAAGCGTTTACATAACATATATCACAAGACAAAAAGGTATATACGAGATCGAAGCTCACTGGTTAACGTATATAAATAATGCCAAAAACTGGTAATTATTAGACCCAAGCTCACGCGTTTACATGACATATATCACACGATTAATAGGCAAACATTGGATCCGGGCCCACTTGTTTACTTGGCGTATAGTACGGTGAAATTGGTAATTACAAGATCAGGGTGCACTTGTTAGCACGACATACATTAAATGACAAATTGATAATTGAAATACCTAGGTTCACTAGTCGACATGACGTTTAGTATAAGAAAAATAAATAGTCATAAGATCCGGGTACACTGGCTGACTTGACGTAAATTATGAGAAAAACAGGTAATCATTAAACCTGGGATCATTTGCTAACATGACGTCTGTTATAAGAAAATCCGGTAATTATTAGGCCAGGGTTCACTTGTCAACATGATGTATATTATAAGAAAATATGATTACTAAAAGACCCTGGTTTACTTGTTGACATAAGAAAAATTGACAATCATATGACCTAGGTTCACTGGGTCAAACACTGCCCGAGATATAGCGGGCTCACTACATACGTATGGACAAGCTGGCGTGTGTCAGACGATCCCAGGTCACATAACTCGTGAACTGTCCGGTGAGTAAGCCAGTCAGGCCACCCATGGCATTCACCCGACTCTGGCAGCTGTAGAGAGTGTGTTGATAGCAAGTATGTGGCGGGGGCTAGCTGGGCAACAGCTGGGCTCCCCGTCCAAGAAGAGCCATAGAGAGCTATTCACCTGACTCTGGCAGCTGTTGAGAGTGTGTTGACAGCAAGTATGTGGCGGGGGCTAGCTGGGCAACAGCTGGGCTCCCCGTCCAAGAAGAGCCATAGAGAGCTAGTTGACTGTTCACTAGATCATGCATGCCAGCATTACTCTGGTCGACCTACACAACACATAGTGATTTAGATAAAAAGACTTTATCCCTAATTTTTCTAAGTTCCCAGGCGTAGTGTCGTACAATCTGCTCCTTGGGAGCTCCAATACTAGAATACTTTTTTGTCAATCATAAAAGGTCAGCAGAGCCTAGCGTTGGATTGAAGGACGGAGGGCGCATGCGCAGCCCAACAGAGTGGTGGGGAGAAAGAATAAATGACGAGAAGGGGGGAGTCAGAGCGTCCGCCCAGCAGGGGAAATCGCCGCGCAGGCGCAGACGAGAGGCATGTAAAGATAAGGGAAGACAAACAGTAGTAAGAGAGAAAAAAAAGAAAGTGAGAAAACAAATCAAATATCAAAAAAAGGCTTGTGTGAGCTAATGCCCCATTAGCACGGCACACTCCATTTCATCTCACAATCACTCTACCATTACACATACATATACGTATAGCCCAAACTAGTATTAAGATAATAATATTTTCATTTATTTGAGGTATTTAACATGCACTTTCTAAATTGAATGATTATATTAGCACATAACTATAAACGAATGAATCTGGAACAGACACAACAACCAGCCCCAGTGTGTTAATTTATCACTGTGAAAGGGAGAAATACACATTTCACCAATGATTCATTTTTTAGCCATGCCAGTAATTGAACCAGAGACCCTTAACTCGGTATGCAGACATGCTCCTGACTGAGCCAAGATGATGGGCGTGATCAATGTAACTAAGATAAAAATTGCCATTCACTAAGAAAAACTGCAAAAATCTTGATTTGTGAATTTTTTTAAAATGTTGTCTGGAAAACTTGGAAAAGTCCGGGAATTTTATAATAAAAGTTTTGTAGCCATCCTGGTCATGACATTTCTTTATTTTTAGTACAATTAGGTTTTTTCCCCACCAAAAAATAGCCCTGATACATGCTTCAATATGAACTTATTTTCTTCAGTTAATGCAATGTTGACACATACATATCCCAACTATCCTCAGGTATACACTTAGCTCACTTAGTTGGATGCACCCAAAAAGTGTGTATAAAAAATATCAAATTCTGTAAACCACTGTAACTAAATTGTTTATATTAGGGGTTTACAAACACTAGAACAATGGAAATTAAAAAGCCTCACAAATAAAATCTCAAATCTTAAAATAAAATGTTCCTTTTGACATTTAAATAATAAAATCTCCACAAAGAAAAAAAAATGGCCTGATGGGTAGAGCCCCTTAAAAATGGTTCTATTTTTAGTTAAATTTCGTTTTTTAAATCACACTCTTCTGTGTCATTTCGTGTTTATTCAAAATTACATATTATCTGAGGTGTTTATTTACATATTGAGACAATGTATACAAAATTCAAATTTATTTTGAAACCTTATATATTGGCTTTAAAATTCTTTATAAATTTATTTTGAAACCTTTAAAATTCTTTATAAAGTTTGTCTGCATATTTCACAATTTTGTAGCCTAAAGTTAGCTTACACTACAACAAAATACCAATCAAATTACAGCATGGTCAAAATTTCTGCTTAATTTCTTCTTAATTTCATGTTTATTTAAAGATTGTTTTGGTAAAAGCGGTGTTATTTCATTTTATAGGAGGATTTCGAGTAACAAGACAATTTTGTTTTATTTCGCTTTTCAAAAACATTGTAAATCATATCTAAAAACTATCAAAGGAAAAATTACTTGATTCCATCTTTGTATTGCACTTTTTGCTTTATCGCATCACACCATTTTTACGGGGCTCTACTGATGTGGAAGTAACTTGACTTTTAACTTTAGACTGAAATATTTCATTTATGCTTGCAATATAATATTTTGTGAATTAAGGCCTAAATTTTAATGCCTGAAGTTAAAATTTATGCAAATTTTTTTTAAACATAAAGCATTTTTTTAGATATTAAAACTTTGATTTGGCTTAGGGAATATTTCAGATTATTCTATTTGGCTTTGTTTTTAATTGAAAAAGTGTTCTTAGCACATCCCTAGCTTAAAGTATTACCGTATTCACTTTTCACTTAACTCACGCATAAACTTGCAGTTTTTCACTTTTTGAAGGCCTACTGATACTATTTGACTCTGAAAGTATAATATTTTCTTGCTAAAATATTTATATACCATCTAAGTAACTTCACTTCTCATTGGTATTCTGCAGGCACTCTTTAAGCTGCCACTGCACTTATATAACATACAGTAGATATTTTCAATTGCCATGACATTGCAAAAACCTATATTTGGATGAGTGCTAATTGGTTCTCTAAACATCACTGAAAATGCAAACAAGTATTCTGAGCACTCAAGACATATCTTATAGTAATTAGAGATGATACACACCTAATTGTAGTAATCAAATTGTTGTCTTAGCTATACTTGATCAGGCCTCATTTATGATAATAGTCACTATGGAGTCATGCCACAAAGGTGGTTTGACTTATCTTTAGAATAGTGCAACTGTTGAGTTTTGTTCACTTGTTTGTTAAGGGGAATGTTATCATTCTCTAGATAAGATTAAGCTAAAACTTGTCATTGTTTGAAATATACCTTCTTTTGACGTCAAAACGAGGCAGTTTCAGTTATTTTCATTGCCTTGGCTTTACTTGTTCAGTTCTCACTCATATCTGTTTCTCTGTATTAATGGGGATTAGTCTGTCAGATTATTAGCTTCAAAGGAGAGTAAAGTATTAAAAAGCTCTACAACGACAGGCTAGGCTGGCTTGAGAATGGGCCTGTGTATATTTAAAGCATCTACACTTGGTGGTGATCATAAAATATCTAACTAATTTACATTTGTTTATAGTGTTGAAAATTGAAAGTGAATAACTTTTTTTGTGTGTATGTGTTCTTGGGCTCACTACTTATTCAGGATACCCACATATAAATTAACTTATTTTAATTAATTATTGTACTTTTGAAAATAAAGTTGGTGCTATGAAGTGTGTGTAGATGCAATTTTCTTTCTCTACAATCAGTATTATTTGATATTATGTGGCTGTGATATTGTACGAAGGAAAAAGTACATTCATTAAATAAATGCATATTTCTTTTTTATCTGCTTAAAAAACTTTATTTTTGTAAAAAAAGAAATGGATATATTATCACTTTGTTCCTTTAGTGTTTTTCTTTTAAATGTTGGCTGTTTTTCCTTAGTAAGAACCTGCTTATTTTTCACCTTTTCATGTGTAGTGTGTATCGGACTTTAGATAAATGAACCTCTTGTACGCTTATTATGCAATTGTTTACAAGGCCATGAGTCAACTCAAGATCAAGTTTATTTTTAAAATCATTCATTGACTGTTACTTTCTAGAGCTAGGGAAGCTACTGATTAAATAACACTTTGGTCTCGTGTGAGTAATAAATCATGTGTTGTGAATTGTTAGCATATATGAACAATGTGACATAAAATAAGTCACAAATGTGGGGGTTTTAGGGCTAATTCTTTTTTATTCTGTAAAATTTGTAACCATAATGATGAAACATTGGTGCCATGCCTTGTCAGCAATGTTGTGTGGCGAGGGCGAAGAGAAGAAAGGAGACACCATCATTACGACTGTCAGTGTAGAGAATACCGAGACTTGGGAACACGATAAGAAGTTCACGGTGAGTGTCAAGGTAGTGCTTACACTGTTTCCACAATGTTTTCATTCCCTGGGAAAAAATTATCAAATCGTAGACAAATTCTAGTAGAACACCCATATATTTTAATTGTGTATTGGAAGAATGTACCTTAGCTTAGTCAGCGGATCTAAGACCCGACTTTCGGCTAGGAATAACTTTTTTGTTAATGTAAATCGAGTTTGTTTCCTTTCTCAAAATGTTAAATACATTCTAGTATATTTCTGTCGTGATTGTTCCAGAATTAAATTAGTAACAATCGCTAGTAGTCTTTACACACATTAGATGATATATTAGGGGCATTATTTAGTTTTAGGCAGGATTCTTATTTCATGACAGTTAACTTAAGTGTTTTTTTTAAGTACAAGTTTTTTATCACTGCATACAACTATCTGTTCAGGTTATACCTTTATATATATAACGTAATTACTCTAATGGATTAGGGCTGAGGAAGGAACCATTTCAGAGGTAATCTACCTGCACTTGCTTAGAGGGAGAGGGAGAAACCAACAAGGAAAAACCACCCTCAGTAGACCGAACTGGGATTCGAACCCCGATCTAATCTCATCAGCAGGCCAAGCTAACAAAATAATTTGTTATTTTACTTTGGCTGATGTGATCATGGCATAAATAACAGTTTTAATATATAGCATTAATTGAGATTAACCTTTGTAGTTGTCATTGATAGGCATAATTACTAAAATTTATTGATGAATTAAGAGAAAAACTACAACCCAGACACAAGAATTGAACCAGGGACATTTGACTTTTGTGCACCAATGATCTGAGCCATCCTTGTCTATATCTTGAATCCAGGGCCACTTTTAACTAGTTGAAGTTGAGTATAACTATGGTAACAGGTTGTAACTTTCACTTAATTGAATTTGATTTAGCTATCAGGACTGATCTTGTGAACAATAATCACATATCAATTTGTTTATTATTAGTTTTCTTCCTAAGGGCATCACATGATGGCGCTCTACACGGTTCTGTCCTTGGAAATCCTCCTCATCCGTCGATAACTGCCTCCCACCTTGATACTATGCATCTAAAAGTGGACTTTTCCTTCCCAGCCAGTGTCCACTCCAGCTTTTCTTTCTGTGTTTGACAACCTCTTATATCCTTCTCTTTTCCCCAACTCTCTTCAGAACCACCTCATTCCTTATTCTTTCCACCCAGCTTATCTTCTCTGACCTCCTCCACACCCACATCTCTGCACCTCCTCCTTCCATAGTGTCCTTAGTCCATCACATATCAGTTTGTGTGTGATACACTTTAATAAAATAATAATATTGTTGTTTTAGATTGTATTCACTTACCAGTATTTTTCAATTAAAATAAGCTAAACCAATCTTGCTAAATAAGATCACTCATGGATATTTAATGACTAATAAACTATTAATGAATATCCATTCTCTATATAATAATAAATTTAATTATAAACTATATGCAAAGTAATTTTTATCTTCACATTCTATCCACAAAACATTTTAATCAATTTAATAAAATAATAATAATGTGGGTTTTCACTCCAGCTCTATATCTTGCACTTACATCTTATCATTTCTTATATCCAGACACTTTTGGAATCTACTTTAATCAATTTAGCTGAGTTTGATTTTGAGATAACCTCATTAATTAAAACTACTCATGTCTAATTTGGTTGTGTGTGTGTGTGTGTGTTGTGAGGGAGAAGGTTGCATGTCCATTATCCAACTACTCTTTGCAACCCCAAATCACCTTCTGAACCACTCAGTGTTTTAAAATCTTGCTTTTTTTCATTTGATATTTAATTTTTTAAACAAGGCCATTTGTGATAATTTAAAAAAGCCACTAATTAAAAAGGTAAATTTAAAATGCTTAAAATTCATGGGTTTCACATGTTCTAGTCAGGATTACTGTAAACATAATCCATTGGTTTGAGAATTTATTTAAATTCTGCTTTTGTTATGAAGCAAAGTGTTTGATTATGATATTTAACGGCATTTTTTTCCATTTAAATAAAAATAAAAATCTATACTTGACAAAATGCGTACCAAACAACTTAAAAAAACCCAACAAATTGGTTTTAGTAAAATGTCAATGTCAAAAATCCCCACTTAATATTGCTGCAAAATGTTGATAAATATTTAATAAATAAGTTAATTAAAAGATATAGACACACATGCTATTATTTGAAATATCTTAATGCAAATATAGTTGCTATATTATAATCTTCACCTAGACAATATATTAATGTAGATAAGATACAAATGCTATTGTGATTGATGAGGGAGACAACACTAATATATTACTTTTGATAGATTTAATCTTGACAAGTTCTGCTGTTCAAAAGCTGTCTCCGCTCTTGACAAATTAAGTATTAAATTTTTTATAATGTGGAGCAATAGTGATTGCTTTAGACTCATTTTTATGCCCCATAGAAATACATTCATTTCACTAAAAAATTTAATTTAAGAAAAACTAATAGATTTACTTCATTCTAGAAATAAAATATTTACTATTTCTAAATAAATTTATAATATTTGACTAAATTAAGAGATTACTTTCATTGTATTTTATTGAAGAGAACTCAGATATGTTGAGTCAATTCGTTGGTATACATTTATTTTGATAGAGCAGACAAACTATTTTGCATTTATTATCCTGTTTGATATGCCCTGTTTTGTTGCAATTCAAGCAGTTAACACAAAATTCATTGACTTATTTTGATTCCTCTATTTCATCGAAGTCCCGGGGAGGTTGGTCAATGAAGAAGGAAAGAAAGGGAAATACTCTAGATTGTTATTTTGTTATTACAAAAATATAAACTTTTTTCCTTCAAAATTATAATTCTTCATTAAGAATACAGAAGGATAGAACTTTATTTGCAGTCAATATTGATAACAATCCATTATAGTTATTATTAATATTATTTTTTGGTACCATTGATAGTATCTAAGGTCGTGGGTTCCAACCTTTTTCAGCTGATGCCCCTCCTTGATAGATAGTTACATTCTAATCCCCTCCATTTTTGTGATATTTAAAGAAAATTAATTTTTCTAATGCTTTCTAGTCATTTCTTTATTTTATACAAAAATCAATGTAATATTGGTAGAAAAAAGTGACTGAAGATTATATTGATGGTGAGTACTGTTGTGTTTTCATCACTTCTTGAATATTTAATTTGATAATTGACAAGAGTACACCACACACTTCAAGTCGACAACACTCTTTAGTTTTTATGAGTGTTAGAGTTGTACTCGGCCGCAATGGTTGCTCAAGGCAGCATTTTTCAAAATGTGCTTCATGGAGCCCAAGGACTCCGCCATAGTTACAATATTTACAATATTATTATTTATTTGTTTTTCACACTATAAAATAGCATCAGTAATTAGGATTTACAATTTTTTTCAAATCTGAATAAAGGACATTTGCCAACGGTGCAGCCATAACTTGTGAGATTATCCATTTGTTGTATAGTTTTACATTTGTAAAAGTTAACTGCCACTATTGAATGTTTATAATATTAGTGTAAGAAATGCTATGAGGGTTCCAGCAGGTATTATTTCTGGTGCAAAGTCTCCTTTGGTCTGAAAAGTTTGGGAGCTTCTGTCTTAGGGGGTGGATAGAGAGGAGGGTTGGGGGGGGGGGGGG
>CABFWO010003821.1:0-41329 GCA_902155825.1 Timema genevievae | reverse complement strand
CTTCTGACATAGCATACTCAGCTTACGTTAAAACACATTGTTTGTTTAAAATCTAAGTTAAAAGCAAAATCTAACAATATTTTTGTATCAATTACAGAAAATAAACTCTTTTTGCTATTTTGTGTATACACTTAGCTGAGTATTTAATTTCAAGAACCCAACAAAAGACTTAATCTCTTTTTGGTGGTTTGGGCGGGTGGGGGTCTGAGGGGGTTAGCTGTTGAATGTGTGAAAGTTTTGCAAGGGCTTACTGGTATCATATAATATAAAACATAAAATAAATTTCAAGAAACAGGCTAGGAAAATATAAAAAGAACAAACATATTATGGTTTTTATATTGTGAAGGAGGAACAAATTCCACACTTTGAGTTGCTGCCACTGGAAAGGTGCAGCCAAAGTGACAAAGTGATAGACAAACTGGCTGACACGCAGGGACAAAGGGGTATACAGCCAACTGCTAGACACCCAGAAACGATGTGGACCAAGTGGCAGACCATAGCAGAACCATGTTTGTGATGGACGAAATAAAAACAAATATTTGGAGGGCTGTGTGGGGGGTAGAGGGGTAGTGGTCAACAGGACTTGGACTCATATAGGAGGACAAAGGGATGGACAGCCAAATGGCCGACAAGACTTGGACCACCTGCTAGACAAGCTCTCATATAGGAGGATAAAGGGATGGATAGCCAAATGGCTGACACGAGAAGACCTATTGGTGGACAAACATCGAGATGAATCCAGCAGAGTGGCTCAAGTGACAGACAAGTTAAAACAGTACAAAGTGATCAATGTGGTTATAGAAAGGTGGGGGTCAGGAGGCTACAGACTCCCCTAGAAATGGTTGTACCTTCCTCCTAATGTTTACCTACATGTTGCACTCTACACAATGTAATATTATAACAGTAGGATATACTCTACACACTGTCATCGTATATACTGGGACAAATAACAGAACTGGTCTGTCGTAACTGGATTCATTTTGAAGTTTGTCTACCAGTGGGTCCAAGTCGTGTCGGCCACTTGACCCGCCAAGCCAATTTTGCAAATAATTTATTATAGCTTTTTATACAATTAGTTGTTTAGCAATTTGTTTGGTGCCCCACTGGATAAACAAGTAGGGGCTACCTCTTAAAGAAAACTGCTCATTAAAGCTCAATACCTAGAGACACCAAAATTTAATTAGAGGTGTTTTTACGATCTTTTACTTGGAACATTAAACATATTAAATTTTCACTATGGCATTTTTGTGCTAAATAAAACGAAATGGAATATTTTTCATGAAATCGATTACTTGACCTTTTACACATGAATAATGGCTAGAGACCTGGAATTTTCAGTAAATAAAAATCAGCCAGAGTATGGAAATAAATGGCGAAAAGCGGTAAAAACATTTGTTCAAATATAAATATTTTTTATATAGTTAGTATTATAAAATATATTTTGTGTTTAGATCTTACAACATTTCCCTCATAAATATCCTTTGAGAGTAGATATTAAATTACATTACCTTAAAAAAAGTTTTATTTCAGATAGGCCTAGTGGCCTTTATGTATTCCAGATTTGTTTCAGGCCTATAATCCACGATTTCAAAAAAAAATTAAGACTACATGTAAATGTGTTCTAAATAACTTTAATTACATTTTAAAGTTAATCAGTCTGAAACACATTTTCTTCTTTATTAAAATATATTTGGTCCCTGGCTTCAAATGAAAACATCGCCATTGCTTCAATATTTTCTTCACACAAATTATGTCTTCTGTCTGTCAAAACTGTGTTGTAAGATGAGATACTACACTCAGTCAACATTGGCACAAGGTAGCCGTAGTGATTGCAAAGTTGCTAAAATTTATTTTCATGGCCAGTAAAATCTCGACCACATCAGGGTTCATGTGCTACGACTCCTCTGTAAATATTTCCTTAAATCTTATGTAACCACGTGCAACATCAGCTGAATGAAGTCCATTATTTTTCATGCTGGGCAAAGCTTGGAGTTTTCTCACCAAGCTATTGTCAATGTTGTTAAGAACAACATTGCATGGGCTAGTAAACAAGGCTTCAAAGTATTCAAAAATTTGTTTGCTTGGATCTGTCTTCATTAACTGAACCAATTTATCTTTCGACAAAGACGCAGTCCGTTGAAGTGTCTGCTTTACTTCAGCCTGCAGTACTTTATTTCAAATAGTATCAAGAACTAACCTTGTTTTGTTATTAAAAATACCATTAGAAGCCACTTGAAAACCTTCTTTCAACTGCAAAAGTTTCGTTTTACGAGTAGGATACATAGATCCCTCTAAATGTTCAATCATATCAATCATTTCTTTGCCATGTTCTTGTACAAAAACAGACTGAATGTTAACTTTAATGAGTTCCGTTTCAGAAATAGTGTTAGAATATTCTATCCTTGCATTATTAATTTATTGCATTTCCTCCGATTTGAAGAAGTCTACCATGTCATTTAAGTACTCTGCAACATAAAAAATTGAATTGAACCAGCTGTTCCATCGGGTCATCACAGGAAGAGGAAACTGTTTTATACTCTTTTCACAATTAGGGTAGCGCTCTTTTTAGAAACTGTGTGTACAAATGCTTCCTCTTACGAGTGTTAAGGAATGCTGATTTAATTTTACTCACAGCATTAGTAAGTTCAACCAACTCTTTTGGCCATAGATTCCCAACAAGATTGAGTTTGTACCCAACACTGAACGTGTAGCACTTAATCACCCAAAATCACCTTTATAGATGAGATACATTTTACCATGTATCAAGCACCATCACTTACAAATGCTAAAACCGAGACATAAGCCACACTATATTTATTTAGAGAATCGAGCATGGCTATAGCTCAATTCATGGAATCAGCCATATTCAAAAAATGAATGCCAGCAATGAAGATTTTCTAACAATCTGAATAAAACAACAAATACACATCTTCCTTTTTTGTCGGTGGTCTCATCAGCGAGAATAATTATATATTTTCCACTATGTACTTTTTTACACTTTTCTGCTGCCAGCTGTGGTACATACTTTTCTCTCTATGTCTTTACATTTGGTAAATCTCCAGCTCCTGGAAAAATGAATTAAACCAAATTAAGTTCCCCTCTAATGTGGTACAGTTAAAATATTTAAAATACTTGTATTTGTTTCCATCACTTAAAATTGAGAAATTCAAGTTTTTAATTTCATTGGTGAAGGACACTTTTAAAAATGTGCATTTAAGGCATATATACCTCAGTTTTATCTTCTGTGGTGCTGACTGACAGCTCACAGCTGACTTCTGACGGCTTTGAAAAGCTACCAGACCAAATTATGTATCCCTACGCCGAACCATATGATCTACAAAAACCATGTATTTATCAGTTGTCACTTCTGACAGTCAAAATTTAGGTATATACCTAACTGTTGACTGTCAGAAGTCAGCTGTGAGCTGTCAGTCAGCACCACAGAAGATAAAACTGAGGTATAGCTACTACTGGGTAGGCCTATTGTGGGGAACTAGGGCCTAGATCTACTAGTGGGTAAGCCTAATGTGTCTGAAATAAGTGGAACCTAGATCTACTACTCGTAGGCCTGATGTGTGTGAAACAAACAGGACCTGGATCTATTAATCAAAATTATTTGCTTCAATCTTCCTTTTATTTGCCGTTTGGAAGCTACTGCCAATGGAAATTTGAATTGTGGTCTTGTTTGACAATTTTTTTAATTTAAATGTTTCTCACTATTTAAATGTTTGATAAAACACTTTTATCGGTTGAATAGAGTCCATCTTTGCTAAATTCATTTGCTCTATTTATTGCACTACCCAAGTGTTTCGGCATTATTATTCAAAGCAGAAACTAGAAATAATTGGAAAATAACAGCTCTTTTATACGCCCGCAATTTAATCTCTTGGCATCATTATATACATTGGAAACACAAAATAAATAATTTAAACTTGAAAGTAACTGTTTTATCTGCTGCACTTTAGTATTATAAAATAAAGAAAGAGCATGTTTGAAAGAACAAATCGATAGAAAAAAAGTCGGTACCTAATTTATAGTGTATGCAATACGTGTAAATTAAAGCAATAAAAATTTATATTTAAATATTCACCATCAACTATAAATAATTATTACTTGAAAAATAGAAAAATACAATTGTATCCGTGAAATTAAATTCTCATTAATAATAAATTTGAACTTTAAACAGAAAAGTGACTTCACAATTGAGCAAATATTTTTATCAACATTGAGTTTTATTTTATTTTTTCAGTTTGAAATGTTAAAATTCACACATTAAATGTGAAATATGTTGAAATTCACAATAAATAAAACCAGTAAACATCAAATTTCATTCAAATTCACGATGTAAAAAACTATAAAAAACACTTTCTAAAGTTGGGAAAAGTTGTTTGAAACTTCAAACACCCTTTAAATGCATTAAAAAAAATCACATTTTTTGCGATTGCAAAAAGTTCATGTCTCTAGTTATGACAAATTTTGTCGATTTATATGCAGTTTAAGGGTATTGTTCCAATGGCAAAAAACAAAGATACTTTGGCTTAGTAAGTTTATTTCCTTCAACCAAAGAACATTAATAAAATATATGTTTGAATTGGATATTTTAACAGTGCAACACCTTCTTCAGATGCCGCATGGTCAAACCCATCACTCATATGTTAAACTAGACTGCCAATGACAGGGAGATCAGGGTTTGAATCCAGATCAGGTGTACTGAGGGTAGTATTTTCAAAATGTTTTTACACTTTCCCTCCATGCAAATGCGGGTACACTGCCTCTAAATTTATACTTCCTCATCCTTAAAAAAAATGGTGTACCAAATTCAGAAGAAGATATAAAAACTATGCCTAAGAAAGCTATATGACTTTTTTTAACCTTCTATTTTGATTTGTTAGGTATTTAAATATTTAGCTGTAATTTTTATATCTGTTGGACTTTACCACATAAAATAAAGTTGATTTGTTAGCATTTTGAACCAAAAATAAATATTGTTTTTACTGACTTTTTATACCAAATATAACCTTTTATTTAATAAAAATATTTCATTTACCGGTACCACAAATCAGTGTGTTTAGTTAAACCTCAATCCAGGTTTTGTTGTATCAGAACTCTTTAAGAGGTGGTATGAAACAAGCAGCATGACTTTTGTAAAAAGGAAAAACAAAAACTAGAAAATAAAACAAAGCATGATGGGCAGATACATAGGAACAGATAACATTATATCTATTAGCCAGTTTTCTTATTTTCATTTTAGTTAATTTCTGTCAATGAGCAGTCATTTTCCCTAAAGAGCGGATACTCTTATGTTATTTTTATCATGGCTTCAGTATTATTTTTGTTTTCTCGCCTTTATTAATAATTTAACTTCTAATTTTGAGTAATTTCTATTCGGTAAACACAACTTCTTAGAATGATGATGGTGTGTTTGTGCATTGCTCAGGCCAGAAGTGCGAGAGTTCTTCCAACTTGACCGCCGCAAGGTGAGCTCGGAAGATGGCAGTTTGGAAGATGAGGGTGGCTCTGATATCAATCCTGTCAACCTTGGACCTTCAGAAAGGATGTAGTGAGTATAAAAGTCACTATCAGTTATTTCTCAGGACTTCTGGTGTGATGTATTATATTTGTGTCCTCAACAGACCTGGTGTCTAAAATTTTCATCTTTATGTTACCACTACTGCCTAAACAACTTATACCTGACTCTAATTTTTTATTCTAACAATTGTGCACATTTGCTTGCAGTGCCAAACCGAGTGATTTTGAGTTTCTGCGAGTCATTGGCAAAGGAAGTTTTGGAAAAGTTCTGCTAGCAAGACACAAGGTCGAGAAGTTACACTACGCCGTCAAGGTAATTTTCCATAATTATCTCTTGCTTTACAATCACTCATAAAACAGGCTTGGCTATGTATTTAAAAATAAAATACAACTTTAAATATAGACTTGCTCTTTTTCTTTAGTACATAATTTACTAGTTTAAATAGCTTTTTTTAATAAGCTTGCATTTAAACCCTACAAATTGAAAACCACTGGTTTTTTTTGTTGGTTTTTTTTTCTGTGTAAGCCACTAGTATCAACCTTAGCTATAGTTGGTCCATTGACTAAAGAAACTTTTCTGACATTTCATACTATGACTATATCTACCACAGTTATACATCTTTGGAGGTATTATATATCTCTCACTTTTGACAGATGGTGTAAATGTTGATTTTATTTTATAATTTATAAAAGTGTCTTCAAGGTGGGAATAAAATTTACATATACAGGGTGTTAAAATAAAGGGCTCATAACTTTATGATCTTGTAGTACTCATTAAAATAAGTAAAAGAGTCCGAGTAAACAGAGGTCCACAAACAAACTCTCACAGGGATACAGGCAATTACGTCTTTCGGTAATGAAAATAAATTGAATACAAATTTAAATGTTATTTGTGTTTACATGGCACAATTGTATTATTACCTCATCACTACAAAAGGTGTTGGACATGTTTTCCTTCCATTTCCACCGAAATTTCACATCTTCATTTTAAACTGTTACATGCTCTTTGAAAAATCCCTGGCTTCATTCGAATCGTCCGACAACTGTTTTCAACTCGCTTTTGTAAGTCTGTTAAATCAATTATTGGAGATCAGTACACTAAACTCTTTAACTATCTCCATAAAAAAAAGTCTAAAGGATTAAGGTCAGGTGACCGGCGGGGCCATTTAACTGGCCCTCCTTAACAAATACATAATTCTATTATAAATGTCTCATTGAGGTGATGTGTGACAGTGAACAATAAGGTGGAGCCTCATCATGCATAAGCCACATTTGCCGTCTTTCTTTGAAGGGCACATCCTCCAATAAATTGGGCAAAACATTCAATAGAAAATTATAGTATCTTCCCCAGGCTTAGCTCCCTTGAATCTTCCCCAGGCTTAGCTCCCTTTAATCTTCCCCAGGCTTAGCTCCCTTGAATCTTCCCCAGGCTTAGCTCCCTTTAATCTTCCCCAGGCTTAGCTCCCTTGAATCTTCCCCAGGCTTAGCTCCCTTGAATCTTCCCCAGGCTTAGCTCCCTTTAATCTTCCCCAGGCTTAGCTCCCTTTAATCTTCCCCAGGCTTAGCTCCCTTGAATCTTCCCCAGGCTTAGCTCCCTTGAATCTTCCCCAGGCTTAGCTCCCTTTAATCTTCCCCAGGCTTAGCTCCCTTTAATCTTCCCCAGGCTTAGCTCCCTTGAATCTTCCCCAGGCTTAGCTCCCTTGAATCTTCCCCAGGCTTAGCTCCCTTTAATCTTCCCCAGGCTTAGCTCCCTTTAATCTTCCCCAGGCTTAGCTCCCTTGAATCTTCCCCAGGCTTAGCTCCCTTGAATCTTCCCCAGGCTTAGCTCCCTTTAATCTTCCCCAGGCTTAGCTCCCTTGAATCTTCCCCAGGCTTAGCTCCCTTGAATCTTCCCCAGGCTTAGCTCCCTTTAATCTTCCCCAGGCTTAGCTCCCTTTAATCTTCCCCAGGCTTAGCTCCCTTTAATCTTCCCCAGGCTTAGTTCCCTTGAATCTTCCCCAGGCTTAGTTCCCTTGAATCTTCCCCAGGCTTAGCTCCCTTTAATCTTCCCCAGGCTTAGCTCCCTTGAATCTTCCCAAGGCTTAGCTCCCTTGAATCTTCCCCGGGCTTAGCTCCCTTGAATCTTCCCCGGGATTAGCTTCCTTTGAAATTTCTTCTCGTGGTTCAAATTTCAAATATCTGTTTGCTGGTTGACCTTGTGGATGGCCTTGAAAAGATAATTCCTCCCTACTTACAACCTCTGCAACACGGCTTTCACTCACTGACCTTTCTATTCTCAACATGCCCCCCCCCCTTCCCATCCTTTCTGATACCCTTATTGATGAAACTAGTAGTCCCCCCTACACCCCTCCTAGCAATTGAAAAAGGAAAATGATGCTTTCTGCCATTGAGCTTGACAATATAATTAGTCACCAATACTTGACATATGTGGGCTAGGGCTGGCCATCTGAGGCAGCCATACAGCTGAGGGAGACACCGTACTCAAGGCTACAAGCCCAGGCGTGGCTGTGACAGCTCTGCGCAGTCTTGGCTAGAGATGTAGGAACTAAGATGCCCTGAGTGATTTTATATTTTATTCATCATTTAATTAAAAATCTAATACCATACAGATTTGGATGAAAATGTTTCTAATGGTGTAGAGGAGTAGTGTACTTAGCTCACAACACTTCTAAACAGCTAAATTAGCAATATTTAAATGATTAAAATACACATCAAAGGCGTCACTATCATAACTAATAATTATTTCATAACTTCTTTTGTAGCGTTAATTTGAAAATATAAGTATAGTGTAATTATTCTTTATAGGGCCTAGTCAGATTTAACTAACTTAAGAAGAGATAATACTGTTAATCTTTTTCAGAAAAAAAAAGTTCATTTGCATCGCATTTCACTAAAACTTGGAATAATCTTTAAAATATCTCTTATTCCTATGACTTCTATTAACAGTTTCAAGGGTTATCCGTATTGGAGTAATTTTTTTTTGTTTAGATTGTTATCCAAGCACTAAGGAAATGAAGTTTTTTTATAGTTGATTTATTTTTCTTAATTTTGTGAAACCCTATTTTGTATTTATTGTGATTATCTTGATTATTGTGATATATATATAATAAACCTAAATGTTTGTACACACATTACAACAGGCCTTATAAGGGGGGTTGGTTTACTATGCTCCTCCTTCGACTTTTGTCCCTTTCATCTAACACCTGGTGTATGATTATGAGAACTATTTTAACGTTGAATTATCTGGTGTTTGTGATTCTCAGATTATTAGGGTACATACACCCCTCTAATGTGTGGCTTGAATTTGCTGGACATGTGCTCACTGTACAACTATATCTCATAAGTGATAATATTATGAAAAAAATGCCAAAAACACTGGATTTTCTTATTTGTTTCATTGGGTGCTAGGTGCCTTCAATTGTTCTTTACTAAAATAATGGACACTTTTTTAAAACTTGCTAAAGTTTTTTTAAACGTCAAGCTTGTTAGTTACTTTTAAAAGTGATAAGCTGGCAAGATTATTTACATTGCACCAAGTTTGTCATTAACATAATAGCAAACAAGCTATTAGCCTGTCAACTTGACCTTTATTTATAATTCACTCTCTTATCAACTGAAGTAAAACCACTTTGTGCCTTGCCCTTGCTATCGTTATTTTAATGTTCAAGTTCATTATCACAGAAAAGGAATTTGACAGGTGTAATTTAAATTGTAAGGCACTGGCTAGGTCCTAAGCTCTGCCTAAAATACTTTTTATATGTTTAGGTGTATTCTTTAACACATATATTACAATTTTTAGCATGTAGGTTTGGCATTTTCAATTAAGTGTGTTGTTTTAAGTTGAGTTTGTATGTAAAGTTTTGGTATAATATCCAGAGAATATTTTACCCTACTTTAAAATATTTACAATATATATCTTTATATACATTTTGTGTATTGTAATCTAATTGATTTTTCTTCAGCTCTCATTCAAACTAAATTTATAAGAAATAAATTTTACTTTATTTGAAGAACAAACAAAATTGGTAAAAATAATCAGTGGAGCTTTTAATTATATTTGATACGATTGATATTTAAAATTAATATTTAATAAAACGAATTATTGCCTAATGGCTTGGAAATATATAATAAGACAGTTTAGAAACACTGTACAATATTGTAAATTAAGTGAAAATTAAGGAATCTAACCTAAAAGGATATAGTTAGATTAGGCTGAGATAAGGACAAACACACTTTTTTCACTCTTCTAACACTTTAACACTTCCCACTTCTTCACACTTCCACAGTTACACATTGTTTTAATTTTCAGAAATATTCAGTTTTTCATATAAAGAGAGACACATAAAAAACACAAAGAAAGATACTATACAGGATGAGGCATTAAAGTTAAAGACATCATAATATCTCGAAAACAAAGCATTTCAGAAAAAAGTGTTCCCAACAAATGTTTTTTGCTTTTCAGGGGAAAGAGAACCACACAAGTTTTTTTTTTATTTTGTGGACGTCTTCAAGGTCATCATTGTTTAAAAAAATTTAAAACCTATAATTTTTAACTGCATTTTTGTATACCCATACGGCGAACACACACAAAAAAAACTTTCGCCTGAAACTTTTTTATTTGACATCAATTTTTGAAGATAGTTTAACTTGTAATTTTGTCTAACATTGTTTATTCAAGAACATTTTATGACATTATCTTATTCTTTATTATGTTAAATGCAATATTATCTATACCATTACTTTAATAATTGTTCAGAATGATCATCAACTTTGATACACTTTTCAATTCACTTTATAAAAGATTGATGAGCACATAAGTGTAGTAAGAATAGTTAATTGCAAACAAACATGAGAGCATTTGACTTTGTAATCAAACAAAGCATTATTAAAACTTTAAAACAAATTTCCCTTGGAAATTGAAAAAAAATCACAGATTTGAGTCTTGAAATTTGCTATAATCCTCGAATGTCAAATATCCTTAAGGATTTGAGGGCCCATCTCTTACTAAAATATATATATTGATATTAAACTAGTTAATTTTTACATAAAATTTCCTAATAATATCAGTTTAGGATATTTTGGTCACATTAAAATGATACTAGGAAACAAAAATATCTACTTTCACTGATGTAGTTTTCTTACGAGATTGATTGAAAATTGCCATGAGATCGAGCAGTTGCCAACCCTTGCTCTAAAGGCTTCCACTGGAGTGCGCTAGTGGCCGTTAGAGTTTTCTTTATCATCCATGGCAATTGTCATCAAACCTTGATAGTGCCTTGCTATTGTGCCTATCTTATTCCACTCTGTGGTATAGTCATTTTGTTGTTTTGAAAATAAGAGCTAACAAGGATTGTTTTTCTGGAATTGTACTTGTTACCTACTTAGGGGAGGATTTAATTGGTTTAACTAGTCTTATGGTGTTCATCAAATGTTGTCTCTTAGGGTATTTTTGGAATTTATTCCCCTTCTGGCTCACAGGCTTGTGGTTTTGCAGGGTGTCTACCAATACTGGAAATATACTTGATTTTATTTTTGATTGTGGAAATACTGGAATATACTGGAATTTTGAATCAGATACTGGAAAAATATTCAGCCTTTTTACATTGAGTAAAATGTGGGACTAAGCATTTTGAGATTCCTGGTATTATTTGGACTACTGATAGTTCTATTTTGATCACCCCTAAATTACTCCCCCTCTGGTCTATCTTGTTTACCACACAATTAGTTGACCTTGTAGATGACCTTGCATTGGGGATGTTTGCCTCACTTGCTGACCTTTCTATTCTCTGTCTCTACACTAAGCCCTCCATCCCCCCTCCCCTTACATACTAGAGAAAGAAACAAATACAGTAAATCCTCTTATAATGGTGTGTTATATTCCTGAGAACTGCAACTTTATAGAAAACAACTTTATAAAAGTTATGTTTTCCCATGAGAATCAATGTTAAGTGTAGGAGTTAGGTTCCAAGGCCCCCAAAATACCTACAAATACATGTAGTATCATATCGCAGAAACAGCTCAAGACAGGAATACATTTAATTTCGGCACGTGGATGGGACTGGCTCACCACTCATCTTATCCCCCTCATGTGTCACCATGGCGGCGACTGATTGAAAGAATGCGTGGATAGTTGGGTGCTTAGTGACACGTTTCTTTTCTTTGTAGATTTCCTGGTAACATGTAAGGCCCTCCATGACAGTCCTGTGCACTCTCGTGCTGCGTTCTACATCAGGGTCTTCATCGGCCAACATCTGAAGTCCTTGAATGCGGTGAAATGCAGTAGCCATGCTCTTCTTAGTAAATGTGCATGAAGTCCTCTTCGCTGTCAGATTCAGGGCTTGGATTTTGGGCCAGCTCTTGTAGCTCCTCGTTACTGAGTTCCTCAATCTCGGCGTCCACCACCTCTTCTATGTCCTCCATTTTCAGTTTCTGGAAGCCTGCTTCACGAGCAATGTTGAGGAGGTTTGTGATAGCATTTGACACAATCTATTCAAATCCCTTAAAATCTGTGACTCATTCGGACCATAGATTTCGCCACACCACGTTGAGGCATGTATGGGAAACCTCTTGTCAAGTCATGGATATGTTGTTGATGGCGTTAAAGAGATTGTAACTCCGCCAGTACTCCTTGATGCTGATCTTGTCTTCACCATCTGTAGCTGTGAAAAGTTGCTCAAAGGTATGCCGCAAGTAGTACCGCTTGAAAGTGGCAATTACACCTTGGTCCATTGATTGGATTAGAGCCACCATATTGGGAGGGAGGAAAACAATCTTCACATTCTCATCCAAGTCAGGAATGTCATGAGGATGTGAGGAAGAATTATCTATGAAGAGGAGAATTCTCAAATCTAAATTCTCCTTCGCACAGTACCTCTTCCTCGCAGGTATTGGGTAGACTTTCAACCACTCACAGAACATGGCACCAGTTATCCACACCTTTTTATTGGCTTTGTAAATAATGGGAAGGTGCTCCTTCGTCTTTCCTTTCAAAGCCTGTGGATTCTTTGATCTGGCAATCAGGAATGGCTTCATCTTGTATACACCAGATGCATTCCCACTTATCAACAGAGTGACACGATCTTTCACAGCTATAAAACCGGGTGCTGTCTTTTCTTCCTGTGAAATATAACTTCTGGCAGGCATACGTTTTCAAAACAGTCCGGTCTCGTCAACATTAAAAACTTGATTTGGTGAGTATCCGCTGTCTTCAATGATGTTTTTGAAGTTCAACAATAAAGGCTTCCGCCAAAATGTTTTCAGAACTTGCAGCTTCACCAGTCACTTTAATATTATGAAAATTATACCGGTGCTTAGGCTTTAACACGTCATGATATAAAGATTTAGCTTTACTTTGAACAATGACTAAAGTAACTGGGACACTATGATGGTTTTGAAATTCAATCCACAACTCCACGGCATCCCTGATGAGTCAACTGTCAGGAAAAACTACCTTTCAGAAGTTTATACTAATACACTATTAAAAGTTGGGTAATGGGGGAAAATTCTATATGGATATGCATGGATGAAATGATAGATCCAACAGGCCATAACATTGCTAATGTTATTGTTGATACTTTGAAGAGTGAGCCATCACTTTTATTTCTTATCACTATTGATACTGAGTGTCTGGGAAATTCTAACAACTAAACAATTGTGAAAACATTCAAGATGCAGCACCCTGTATGATAAAGGTGGTAAATATTAAAAATACTGTCACAAAGATTGTTCATTTAACATGTTTGGCTGGTGTGCACCCTGAAGTGAATCGAGTAATTTCAAATGTGAAGAAGGGTTTTTTGAAGGCATTGAATTGAGTGGTATTGTTTAAACAAGAAGCATCTGCATTAACATTGCCACCACAACCTATTTTAACCAGGTGGTGGAATTTAATGTCAACCTATGTTAGCAATCATTAAGAAAGGTGTGTTTTATTAATCATATAAATTAAATTCTAGTTTTGCTTGGTTTTATGTTTTTTTTGTATTTATTTCTATTGCCTTGCAAAAAAAAGTACATATAATATATTTTGACAAATGTAGGGACATATAAAATACATATTTCTCTGATTTTAAGCAAATATACGGGAGATCCGAGCCCTAATTATTATGTATACATTAATTTGTATTTTTACTCTTTTTAGGTTCTGAGCAAACGTTTAGTTATGAAACGCAATGAAGCAAAACATATCATGTCTGAAAGAAATGTGCTTTTGAAGAATCTAAACCACCCCTTCTTGGTTGGCCTGCACTACAGTTTCCAGACGCCTGATAAGCTCTACTTTGTACTCGATTATATTAATGGTGGAGAGGTAAGCATCTCTCTAATTAGCTGTGTTTTTGATTCAACTATTCTTGGTGGCTCATATTTATATAGATTAAATAAACAATTGTTTCGCCTACAAGTGCCATATTTACTTAAATATAATATGAGGTTTTTTTCCTTCCATCCAAGCAATTAAAAATATGTATATCAATATATGACCTGATACATTGAGGTTAAAGCAATTTGTTACAGGTCAATAATAGTTGTCTAAGGCCAGCATCACATTTATCGACAACTAGAGTGATAGTCCTAAGGTAATGCAGTTGTTGAAGATACTGGGTCAACGTCTGTATTAAATGTAACTCGTTTCGGTGGTCGAATGGTCTAAGGCTTCACTCTCACAATAGACTGGACTGCCGATGACTGGGGGGTCGGGGTTTTATTCTTAGTTGGGTGTACAGAGGGAATTTTCTTAAATGATTTTCTATTTCCCCGACAAACAAATGCAGATAAACTTTCTCAAATTCAACATTTCTCATAACTAACACATTCGTGTAATTATTTCATATGTGATAAATTTACATGATAATAAAAAGTGTTGCTTGTATAAAGTTGAATGTAAATATTAGATTTTTGTATTGAATATTTTAAGCCATGTAAACTTATTTAGTGAAGGACTCAAACACAGTTATTACTTCAGGACACAAAAAATAAATAAATCTTCTCCCCCAAATTAAAGCAAGTTTGGGGTCATATGATGATGATTAGAACTACAAGGTAAAGATACGGGATTGTCTTACGCCCCCACCCTATTGTATGTGATCTTCACTTCATCTCCACTTGGCTCTGTCCCAAGGACACTGAAGTGTTTTTAAATGTTATTTGTTATTAAAATAACGGAGGAAGCCGTTTACTGTTGTGAAAATGTCAAAAAATATATTTTTAGCCGGCTATTATAGCAATTTTAGAAAACCAATTAGACTACATAAACTTATAACTAATAGGATGAATTTTATTACTAAAATATTAAATAATTCACAAAATCCCCAAGGTTGAGATGTAAAATTTAGAGGAGGAATGGGAAAGGTTTAAAAAAATGTTTGTTGGGAGCTGAAGAGGAGATTTGTGGACGGAGACATCATGATAGAACGACAGTGAAGGAAGCAGTGGAAAAGAACAAATAGAAATGAGGAAACAGGAATAATATACGGAGAAGAGAAAAGGGAAGTGTGTGGTATAGGAAGCCAGGAAGACTTTGGTGCACAAATGGACAAATGCTGGAAAGGGATGTATAAGGAACTAAGACTGCTTTATATACCCAAATAAAAAACAGGAGGGGAGAGAAACGACAATAAGTTAGAATGATGGATGAAAAAGGAAGATTTATGAAGGCAGGAAGAGAAGAAAAGTAACTTTGGAGGAGATATTTTGTGTTGATGTTAAAACCGGTCGAGGAGGGGGATGAGAATGAAGCAGAGGAGAATGAAGAATTATCATTAAAGGAGGGAGTGGACCCCACATATAAAGAGTTTGAGGATGTATTAAAGAGAATGAAACAGGGAAAAGAACTAGGTGCTGATAAACTAGCTTTGGGAATGATAAAGAACTGCAGGAGTACCATGGTTATACAGGACGCTGAGATTGTGATATGGAAGGAAAACAGAGTACTGAAAGAATGAAAGAAGGGAATTATAGTACCGATTTTTAAGAAAGGGGGACTGGAAGAAGTGAACTAATTATAGGGGAATAACTCTGATGTGCCACAGTACAAAAATATATAAGAAGGTATGGAAAAGAGAATAAGAAAGTAAGTTTAAGGGAGGAACAACCCAGATTTAGGGAACAAAGGTCTACAATAGACATAATCTTCACTATACGACAGCTGATGGAAAGAAGTTATGAATTTAGGAAGGACTAGATAATCATATTTATGGCTGTGGAGATGGCATATGATAGTGTGGATAGAAATAAAGTTTAAAAATTCGCTGGAGGAGTCTGGAGTGTAAAAAGTATGTATGAAGATAACATGAGTTGTGTTAAGACAGAGAAGGGGTAGATAGAGTGATCCCAAATAAAAAATAGCGAGGCAAGAGAATGCTCTATCACCACAACTATTAAAAATGTTAATGGAAATGATCATGAATAAAGGGGAAAGGAAACTTAGGGAGAAAAGATTGAAAACCATGATGTTTGGTGATAACTTGATGGTATGGGAGGCAAAGGAAAAGGAAGTACAGGAACAGCTTCAGGAATAGTATGAAGAAGTGAAAGAGTGTGGAGTGAAATTTAGCATTGTGAAGTGAGAAGTGACGGTAAATAAAAGTAAGAGGTTAAGGCCTTGTAAATCTATAAAGTTGGATAGAGTAGAGCTGAGAAAGATACAGAGTGTAAAATATCTGGGGAGCTTGATTGCTTGTTGTCGTTGACTTCTTTTAATCTTCTGATTAAAAAACTACATTGTTACACCCTATTTTTAATTTTTAATTGTCAGTAATTTAATGTAAGGATTAAATTTTAGGGTGGTAGGCTAGACTAATTGAATATGCATTAGTGTGGAAAGAGAATATAAAAGATCATATTGCTTACTAAATGAAACACACTATTCCAAGCCTAATTAATTATTATACAAACTGTCCTCCTCAGCAATGACCAAATACAATGTTAGACTGTTTGGTCGCAAATTTAGTAGTATATTTCTTAGTTTTATTTCAAGGCCACACATGTTCTAGCTGTTCTTTCACCTTCAAAGAGAGCGCCAGTTCACAGAGCCACGAGCGAGGTTCTACTGCGCGGAGATGGCTGCCGCCTTGGGCTATCTCCATGCTCATGGGATAGTTTACAGGGACTTGAAACCAGAGAATCTCCTGCTCGACTCTCAAGGTCATGTAGTGCTCACAGACTTTGGGCTCTCCAAAGAAGGGCTTTTCCCGACTGACATCACCAACACATTCTGTGGAACCCCAGAGTATCTGGCACCTGAAGTGCTTAGGAAAGAGGTATTCAGTCTTACATAGCTTCTTATTATTAAAATGTTGCTTGTACTGAACTATTTGTGTTTATTTAATTTACCTATGTGGTAGACCTGCTTCGGTGGCCACATTCTCTAAGGCATCACTCTCATGTTAGGCTAGACTGCCAATGACAGAGAGATTGAGGTTCACATTCCAGCCGAGTGCACTGAAGGTGGTTTCTCTGAAATTGTTTTCCACTCGCTCACCACACAAATGTGACTACACTTCCTCTAAATTTAACCTTCCTCTTCCCTAACTCATTAGCTTAATTATTACATATGTGTACAACCTGGTCAGGCAGTAAAGCACGTTGCTAAGAAAAACTATGGAGTCTCATGGTGTTTAATATTCAAAGTGACGCACTTGAGTTTGTAATAGTGGTTTTTATAACCATGAAATTTTCACTTTCATAAAAATAAGTTAAAAACAGAAAAAGCTTATGTAGCATTACTTTTAGATACTATCGAGTGATCAGGGAAAATTTTCATTTTTTCCATTTTTACGATCATTGCTAAAAATTGAAGTTAAGCTTCTTATATTTCCAAATGTCATTTTTATTATTTCTACAACATATATATATATATATATTATTTTTATCACTATCATCATCATCATCATTACTATCATAAACCTCATCATTATCATTAAGTTCCCTGTCTTACTACTGGTCCATCCAATCCTTTTGTCACTGAACTTAGACCACCCATGCACCCTGTTCTCTGCTGCCTTCTTTAGCTTATAAAATCTTCTTCTTTTCTTAAAGTTATTTAATATTTGAATCCTCCCCCTTCTCAAGCTCCTCTTTCCCTCAACTTTTCCTTCTATGACATTGTGCAGAAGACAGTTCCTCCCATGGATGTGTCTGATCCACTTTGCTTTGTACCAAAGAATCGCATCCAAAATTGTTCTCTTCTCATTCACTCGTATTAGGAATTCTTTATTTGTCCCCCTGTCTGTCCACCTGATCTCCTCAATTCTTCTCTAGTACACCGTTTCAAAGCTCTCCAAGTTTCTGCTCCATCAGTTTCTTCCTCAGATCCAAACGCAACTTGCTGATCAGCAATAACCTCTTCTTGTTGAGACTTTCCTTGGCTATGGCGATCCTAGACCTAATTTCCTTGGTGCAATAGGCATTCTTTTTCAGCAGACTTCTCAGGTACTTAAACTGCTCTATGATTTCAACTCCTGCTTTCCAATTTTGATTTTAAGCAGTTCTTAATTTTTTGAAATCATCACTTTTGACTTTTCAAATTTACATTTACTTGTGCTTAAAAATTGGAAATTCATTATATTGAATTTTAAATACCTTTAATATACACAGTTGACTTTAACTTTTAAAATATCTTATGAATCATGTGATAAATTAATTACCGAAAGTCAATGCTTTGGGTTTGAAATATTAATTAAATTTGGTTTTTCATATTCTTTTAATACTTCTTGTTCATTACAAGTAATTTGACAACAAAATAATTATTCAGTCTGTGGTTCAAGATGCTTTAAAATAGATGTTTGAAATAGCTTATAAAACATATTTTTATGACTTTTCTCATCAATTTATATGAAATGTTCTCTTTGTTTAACCTGCAAGATAACAAGCTTACCTCGCATTATTGCACTATAATAATAATAATAAATATAAAATAGGGTCATGGTGTAGTCCGCCAAGGTCAGACTGCTACCTTTTAGAGTAAACAGATTGGACATTTTATTTTTGATTAAGGGAAAAGAATTTCACCAATGGGTGAATTCACTAAATATGTAAATGACTCTATTGGTTATGGAATGAAAACAATTATGGTGTGTTTAGGGCTATGATAGCTCCGTGGACTGGTGGTGTTTAGGAGCAGTACTGTATGAAATGTTGTATGGACTACCTCCCTTCTACTCTCGCAACACTGCGGAGATGTACGACAGAATCCTCAACAAACCTTTACGGTTAAGACCAACTGTATCAGAAAGTGCCAGAGATATTATGTCTAAGGTGAGCTAGGAAGTTAAACTTACTAAACCTACGTATTGCATAGCAAATAGTTGACAATGTATTACAATATAGTCAATTATTGCCAGGCTTCTTGGACTAGCATTCCTGGCTACTAATCTAGAGGCCTTTGGTTTGATTCTCAGCCAAACACTAGTTATTTTTGCCAAAAGAGGAAATGTTTTTATGGTCATAATGGTCTGGTTAATTAGATTTAAGAATTCCACTGGCGCTACATAATTATAATCATAATCATCTTAGACAGCTAATGTAGCCGCACCTAAATGGTGCTTCCACCTCAAGTCGGTTTATATATCAGCTAACACCAGTAGAAGACCAGAAATGTCATGCTGACAAATACTGGCGACATAAGAAAGAATATAAAAATAATCTATTATTTATTTTTGTTTTATAAGAATATGTGCATTTATATTTCACTGCAAAAGGGATTAAACACAACTGGATTGAATTAGTATAAAATTATAAGGATAGAAATTTACAAATCTGGGCCTCCAATTCAACTTCAAATCTCAAATTTGAATCCTAATCTTAGAATCCTTATGAACAAAGGTGGAACTACCAATTGGCCATATCAGATCTACAAAACAAATTCTTCTTCAAGATTTAAAGAAAATGAAATCTCTCATTAGTTTTGATTTGAGGATTCAAAGTTTCCATCCCTACTTTATAGTAAATATATGTTATACTTTCTGATTATGCATTCACCTTCACAGTTGCTCCAAAAAGACCGACATAAACGCCTTGGCTCTGGGTATGGAAGTTTCAATGAAGTTAAGCAACATGATTTCTTTAAACCAATTTCATGGGAAGATCTGCTTGCCAAGAAAATAGTCCCACCGTTCAACCCCAATGTGGTAAGTAACTTCTATTTTTACTGAAAATTTAGGTTTGAGGCATGGAAAAAAGGTGGTTTTAATTAAAATTTGTAGCATATTAATTTCTAATGAAATATCAATTTAGGTTACGATACCCTTGATTATATTTTAATCGTCCTTCTTAATCTTTTGAGCTATAAAAGTGCAGTTCATTTATTATTTGAATTTCACCATACTCAACTCAATTTCTTCTTGGGTTAACCCATTAGTTTAGTCACTGAGAACAACATTGTATTAACTTTAAACTAGGGGTGGTTGGGCAGCAAATATTTGTATCGGGCGGGCTCGGGTGGGCATTACAAAACTACACTCGGGCACGGGCAGATTCGGGCAGGCATTACAAAACTACACTCGGGCAGGCATTTCATTTTGCAAACAACTTTGTCACAGGCCTATAAAATTTCAAATTATAAGTTTAACAGTCTAATTTAATTAAAAAAAAAGATAGAAACAACTTTGTCACAGGCCTATTAAATTTCAAAATAAGCATCACTAGGCCTATTTTGCGGATTCGTGGTCGTTTCTGTAAAAATACTGCTACAGCTTACCTGCAAATTTAGTTGAGGTCATCAACCATTTCTTCAACTAAATTATTTAACAACAACATAACTGCAAATAAATATCCAAAGGAATTGAAAGTTTACACTATGCATGGAACTAGGAACATACATAAATTGAAATAGTGTTTACTGGAAGCAAAATGGCCGTTTACTATTTAATGCTCATTTTATCAGTACTTTTCTATTTATATCCTAACAAATCTTGCTAATAATAATACATTAAAGAAATGTAAAGAAAACTAATTTAAATTAAGTTTTTGCAAGCATAGGGCCTACAAATCTCAATGTGAAAATGTTGAATTTGTTATGTTGTTGGCATTGACAGAGAAAATTAAATCGTAGGAATCTTGATTTCGCTATGCTGTATACTTGTAACCTATGATAAATATTATCGTAGTTTTGTTGAAAGCAAATATAATAATTTACAAATTAATAAAAAAAATACCTTTTTTAATATTAGTTGAATAATTGAAATAATTCAACTATGAATATCAGTTAAACACTATTTTTTTCAAAGTTTGAATTAGAGGTTGGTGCTAACATGGTATTATATACTTACAAAGTTCTTGAGATGCCTGATCGAAATACTGGCATAAAAAATACTCGCCCGACTTTCCAGGATTTTTAGATACCCGATTTACTAACTGAAATTTCATGAATATCTGTGAAGATTCTCAAAATATTCTAATTGAAAAAAAAAAAGTGTTTATTTGGAAATTGCATAACCACAAATGTGAATTTTGCATAGCCTTAATAATATCCTTTAGGAGTTTCCAAATTTTAAATTTTTTGGGGGGTCACTACTCTAAATAGCTTTTAAAAGAGAATAATTTTCAAAAATTCTCCAAACGAGGATCACTCCAAATAGCTTCTAACATTAACTGGGTGGTGGAGGGTAAAAAGTTCCTAAAAAACTTTGCTGTACCGCTCCTCATCCCCCTTACACAAACAAAGTTCCACCGCTGCTGTATAGAATAACAATATTCTTATTTCTTAGGGCTTAGTAGTAGGTGTTAACATCATGTCACAACCTTCATGATTTTGAACTCCCATCCCCCTTAAATAATTCTTCCTATGCACTTGATGATGACGACTGAGGAGGTTGGAGAGCAGATAAATAAAACAAAGAATAAATACAGGCAAAAATATTGAACAGGTGAGCACTGAGAAGATTGTGTTTCTTTCTTTCTTTCAATAAATGAATTATTTTTTATTAACTTTAAAGCCAGTACAACTATTGCGTTTTTGATAACCTCTCTTATCCCTACTGATAATCACTCAGCTTTACATACATATACCTGGGAAAGATGCAGTACCTTAAAGGCAGTTGTCACAAAGACTGCTACCCTTGCTGAGTTTTCCCCGCTATGTTTTAGTATATGCTAATATTATACACATGCTATGTTAGTAAATCATTTATTTTCAGGCAACAGCTGCTGCTATCAGCCATTATTGACTGCGGCCACAGCAACCATACTGCTTTGAAACCACACTACGCAAAGTCGAAAAGTCAATAGCTTGTATTTTTTCAAAGTGTTTCAAAATGGTTGATCCCAAACTATTGTTTATAGCAACAGAATATGAAACACTTTTGGCAGTAGTACCATTTTTCTTTGATTTTTAGACGCCATCGATTGTAAAAAAGCCTTAATTTTTCAGTACCTCCAACAGAAAAAAAAGCTTTGAATCTTAGAATATAAATAAAAATAAAACGCTAAAATATCATAATATATGAGAAATATTTTTATTACAGAATTCAATATACTAACAACAATAGTACCTACCTTATTTATCAGTAGTTATGTTATTCATCACTTCCTTCTGAACCAATATCATTCTGATTCCTATGAGCAGATCTGATTCAATACATCAGAGTCCACTTCACATTCAGAGTCTTACTCTTCTGAGCTGTCTTTATCTTTACTATCCCATAGTATGTCTTCTAAGACATCAAGAGAATTGGTTAAAAAAGAACTGCGATTCTGAGATGCCTTCAATTCTAAGACACACCCCATTTTTAGAGATGACGTTAAAATGGGAAAAAAATATCTTAGAATAGAAGAATAGCAGTAATATGAATCCCCTCGTTTATAATTTCTCTAATTTATAAATAGTTTTAATATATTATTTTCTGCTCATTTTCTTCTAATAAAGTTAATAAATCATTGTTTTCACTAGAGATGGGTCGAATTCACTATTTTACTAATTTGAAAAAAAAAAAAATTATGAACATAACCTCGACATGGGAATCGAACTTGGAACCTTTGTCTTGGTACGCCAATGCTCTGACCACCGAGTTATCCAGGAATCGTCCCATGCCTAGGTCCGTTCTTCAGATATATTTTAAGGCAGAGTTTGTGATGGATGTGCAGAACTCGTCCTCTACATAAACTGTGTGATCAATTAAGATCGCGCGCTATCAGATAACGCAGCTTCTTTCAACTCGATAATGCTGTACGCTGCCAATAGTACAATGACAACTGTACTAATGCACATATCATGATGGATTAAATAGGCAAGTTATATTTAATAACTACAATTTATAGTTTAATCTAAATATCATATTATTTAAATTAAAAAATGACAACTGGACACAGGCTTTAAGCCAAAGTTTCCAGGTTCAATTCTCATATCCAGGTGTCATTTTTTAATTTAAAGAATATGATATTTAGATGCGGCTATAACCATAATTCAGAAATATAATAGCAAATTAATCCATCATTCATACATTCATTTAAGTTCTAAATCAATGGTCTGGGGCCTGGTTATCAAGTCCATAATATAATATTGTTGGGACTGAGCCACCAATAATCATTTTTAAAGCTCTAAATCAAATTCCAACTAAAAATTTGGGAAAAACCCTCCACTAAATTTACAACATGGTTAATCTGAATATACGCTAATACGAAAGATTTGGTAATTTGGAGATTCTATACTTAGTCTTCCCCTACTCTTTCCAACTTTACACATGGTCACGTTAGTGTTTTCTCTCTATTTTACCGTGGCAACTAGATGTTAATGTTTCACATATTACTTGTGTACCAGCGTTTTTAAGTCAACATAGCCACAATTACAATGTTAAGAGTTTGTTGCCAGTCAAAATAGATTTCCACATATCTGTGACTGAAGAATTCTGGTAAATTTTCAACTGTTCCAGACTGTCAAGAGAAGATAAATCACCTTTAAGCCCGCTCTTGTCTATAGACAAAAGGGTGAAAATTCAGATCAAAATGGAAATGAAACTCAAATTTGCCACATTTTCATGGGCAATTTGTCACTGACTATTGTCGACAGAACTACCCACCTCAGAGCTAAACTGTTAAATGTGTACACTTACATTCCTGAAAATGACATTGACTTCACCTTTTAAATATGTTTTATTGTGAGCTTTGGCTGGTCATTTACTTGCAATATGCGCGTCTAAAACCTCCAATACTGATCATCAAATCAGTTTGTAAGGACCCTCTCAAACCTTTACAGTAGCCAACCAAATATCTTCGAACAGGATGTACCTATCTATTTATCTTTCAAGAGAAAAAGCACTTTTTTAAAAATAAATCTTTCTTTTAGGTAGCCCACCAATGTCGCCAAACATGGCTCTAAATACTATCTCACCATTTGTGTGCCATGCTGTAGAAATTCATATTTGATTGAGTTGACATATTGCATCAAGATTCTCTAAATGACTCTCATTCCTCAGCTACTAAGTCCTTAAAAATATTGTTTTTCTACCACTGGTTATAATACTTCATATACAAATTCGGTTTTGGATGCACTCAGAAAATGGTTTACAAATAAAACACATATTCCAAATACCTTCCCCAAAATGTGACACTAAACATCAACTAAACTTTAAATTATTACTTATTCAACCAAGTGAAAAACAACAGCAGCCTTAGCTTTTGTGCGCCATTGGTTCTTTTCGTATTCAGGAGCATTCTTCTCTTCTAAGTATTGAGTAAACAAGTAATAATTGGTGAAAGAACCTGCTTTGGTGGCTACATGGTCTAAGGTTTCACTCTCGCAATAGACTAGACTGCTGATGACAGGGATAATTGGATTCATATCCTGGTTAGATGTGGGGTGGGTGGTTTTTCCTAAATGGTTTTTTACTCTACTGCCATGCAAATGTGGATACACTTCCTCTAAATTCAACCTTCCTTATTCCTAATTCACTTTGCATAATTAGTACAGATGCATATAACCTGAATAGGTAGTAAGACCCAGTGCTAAGAGATAAATGGTGAAAGTGTCAGCCACTGAGTTATCATGTCTGTGATTGTGGATGCTGTGAGTGGGCAATACCACAATTTGACTCTACTTAACAACAAATAAGGAGTGGTCCTGAATATGAGACGCAACAAGGATGGTGCACAAAGCCATAGAGCCAAGCTATAGTTTTTCACTGAATTGAATATTCTAAAATATATGTTTATTTAGTGACAAATTTGTCTTAAAATAACTCCTACATTAACCAACACACCAAATGGACATACTGTACATTTTATCATTTCTATTGAACAAAATACTGTCACTGCATCTCATTAAGTAAGCCTTCCGAGGTCCTATTTGTTTTATATAGATAAAGGTATATAGTATACAGTAGCTATTAAATTAACGTGTTGGATTTTTCATTAAACATTTAACTGATACAATATTTTATGAAAAACTGTTAGTTGTTTTCTATTAGCTACAATTATATAATATTTGGGAACCAGCTACTGCTATACATGTTTGTGTTTTCATAGGTGGAGTCATGGTTTGGATACCACATTAATCAGTCCATCTCATCTTCATAAGCCTACATGTTCAAAAATAGTAAGACATTAAGCTTCACTAACTACCCAGCCAATACATCCCTCTAAATAATAATAATTATGAATTTAGTTTTGGCTTTTGTGTGTTTTTTTAAAATCAATTAATTCAACATTTCTTTCGTACAGAAAAATCCTCTAGACTTACGGCATATAGACCCAGAGTTCACTCGTGAACCTGTTTCTGCATCTGTTGGCTGCTCTCAGTCCCATTCGACCTGTGTTTTATCTGCCAGTGTCAGAGAAGCAGACGACGCATTTGCTGGATTCTCATATGCTCCGCCCATAGAATTGTGATGTGCCATATTATACAAGTCTTTTTCTATGCAGGGTAAAACCATGTCCGTTATCTTGTGCTCTGTGGAACCGGAATTGGATACAAAAAGTATTATATACAAAATGTCTGTTTTATTGTTTATTTTGCCAAAATCTTTGATCCTATTATATATTATTAGTTATGTAAAATACTTTAGTCAAGTGTTTCCAAGAATAACTGTTCAATTTAAGGCAAGACAAGGGAATGCAAGTTAAGGTTTGTAGTTTTTATGACAAAGATCTATTTTGACCAAAAATAAATAAAATATCACTTCAGTAAATACATTTAGTTTAATTCTCTTTATATAGTAATCTAGACATTGGTTGAATATATTTGTCATGAGCATCATGGTATTTGA
Source organism: Timema genevievae (assembly GCA_902155825.1). Lineage (NCBI taxonomy): Eukaryota > Metazoa > Arthropoda > Insecta > Phasmatodea > Timematidae > Timema > Timema genevievae. The sequence continues at coordinate 15,605 of CABFWO010003821.1, read as the reverse complement.
ACATAAACCTTTTAAAATAAGAGAAAATGTCCTGGTTGACATATCTCTATAAGGAAAACCTCTTTTCACTTTATGAGGTAATTGTATTATATTTGGAAGAAGGTATGTGAAAGGGGGATAACGTTTCTCTCTATTAATTAGATAGACAAGAGCCTATCAACATACTTAAATGAAAACACTCCATAACTATAGAAACTTTCCTACGATATATGGGTTTACATAATTTGGAGCTAACTTTCAATTCTGTGTAGTTGGTAGAACATTATTATTTTCTTGAATTTGGATTATAGAAACCTTATAATCAAAGGGATTAGCAGCCTTTTTTTGTAAATACTTACTGAACAATTATTCTGGAACACATAATTTTTAACTTTTTTTTTTTACTAAAATAATAGTATATGTAGCAGCAACCCATTTTTGTCTGTTATTTTTAGGCGTTGTGTGTCTCACTTTCTGTTTGAGCTATCTACAACAAAGATAAATCTTTACCCCCTTAGTGTGGAAAATGAGTGTTTAATAAATGCACCATAATTTTCTTTTATAGTGGAGGGCAGAATATCTCCTCTGCACTCTGACAAAATTTGAACCAACCTCGACCGTCTTGGTCATAGTGGATTAAATAGTCAAGCTTTTATATTTGTTAATTACGGTTATAGCCACATCTAAATATTATATTCTTTGAATTGGAAAATGACACCTGGAAACAGGAATCACACTTGGGACCTTTGGCTTAGTACTCCAATGACCAGGTACAGAGTTTGATTCACGTGTTCAAGTGTCATTTTTCAATTTAAACAACAAATAAATTTAGCTTAAAAGGAACATTCATGCTTTTTATGTATGTATAAAAATGGATTTATTTTAAACTTTCTTCTAAAATCAACACAAAGAATCCATACTTTCCTTCCAAACACAGTAAATATTATTTTACTAGAATGATGGATAGTTTGAACCTGAAATTTATCTTTTACACGTTGGTTTTAGCAGTAGAACTATTCAGGTATCATTTATGTCCAGTCATTTCTTAATTAATATTCAACTACTCTAATTTCAAAGAGTTTAGAAAGTGTCCACAGCTATAAATGTGTACTGATATACCTAATTGATATGGTTTCAAATTTCATAAATGGAATTCAAATCACCGTCCTGTCATTTTTTCTATTTTAAAACTATACAGATCTTTGTAAGTGGTTTGTAAAGAGAATACTATATAATCTGTAAGTATTATTCCAAAGTATGAAAGGGTTTGTAATATAAGATGTGTTATATTGTTTACATGTAAAGAAAGCATATACAGATGTTAATGACAGCAAATTGGCTGTTTGAAAATATTCATCAGCAAGATATTTGAATGTAAATCTATGTGTTGTTTTGTTAACAGATGTTTGATCTAAGCCCATGACCCCTATATAGTTTTTTGTTTATTTTTCTTCATAATTATTATATTGGGTTTGATAGTATTGATATATTATGTTTCTTCTGGGTGTTATCAATAACATACAAATTATTTCAAATCCTTCTCATTTCATAAAATTACAATTATTGAACTAGAGTATATCTCATTGCTAATGTTTCTCCTGTTATCTTTCCAAAATTTAAAACAGTCAGTAATATTGGAATCACGGGATTTCAAGTATCCCACAATATAATATATCATAGATGGGCATTCATCAAATAGATTTCTTATGCATATTACATAGGTGGCAAATTGCTTTAGATTAAACCAAATGTAAATATATATAATATATAAGTGTACATATTAAGTACACATGTATAAAAATATAAACACAATGTAAGAAAAAACATATACTATATATTTTATAAACTAATAAGCTAATGAAAGTCAAAACTCATTGTTTGAAAATATAGATAACATTCTATCAAAGACACATTCCAATATTAATAAGATGGTGGTCTATTTATTGTAATTTTCCACAGCAAAATCTTGGAAATCACTTAATATGTATGTACATGTTTATAAAGTAAGTGCGAGTTTTTTTTTCTTTAACTTCCTGTCTAAGGAATCATTTAAGTTGCAATGACTTCACCATCTTCTGGTGAAAGTGAACTTTTGGTTGATTAAAATGTTCACTGATGTGAGTTACCAAGTGTTGTTTAGTTTGCTCACCACCTCAAAATACTTAATTAAGATAATTTATTCTATTCATATGTTTAGTTTGAAAGTTGTGTGTCTATAAATATAATATATATATATATATATATTTTTGTAAGCTACTATGCGTACATTTATAGTTTAGTTTGGGTAATTAAGCTGCGTTTTTACTTGAGAAACCTAGAGCAACTTATAGCAACAGCAAATGAAAAGTTGCTCTGTGTTGTATCATGTGGATGCCATAATAAACAAATGTTAGTATTAGTTGTAAAAATCTGTTTGGAGCCTTAAAGATCAAAAGAAAATATGAAACACAGACCAATATTCAGTCGCATGAACAAATGTTTCTTCTACTAGGATGGTTTGTTTAATTTGAAAGTGGTATGTGGTACATATTGTTATAAAGGTTTTACAAGTAATTAGTTCATCGGCTCGGTATTTAAATGGAGTTCAAAGAATTTAATTCAATTAATTTATAATTATAAACAACATCCTTGTCTTTGGAACCCCAAAGACATGAAGTATAAGTGCAGGGCCGCCACTAAAACATCTTATTCGTCCCATGTGTTGACACAAAATACAAACTGTTTCTTCAATGTCGACACATTGCTGCATCTAGTTTTGACTTTAGAGTAAAATATCAACATGATGCCACAACTTTGTCTGGGTGTGAACAGTTTGTTGACTGGAGTTGATTGAGTTATTTTCGAATGTAAAACATCATACAACTTTGTGCAACATGAAAGTTGCTCTATGTTGCGCCATTGGTGACACAGCTTTATGGACTCATGATGCCTATGAATCAGTCATCCCATAGTTTTCTAAAATCAGCTCTAGTTAAATTGTTTTACTATATGAATGTTTTGTAGAGTAATGAAAAAGAAATTGTTGACTTCTCCAGACCAGTAAATGTATGTTATGAACCCATTTTCTGTGAATACAGTTTTATCTTTCATACCATAAGAATAACCATGCTTTTAAAAATAATATTTAGGTTAAAACCTGGAGAAACCTTCCAGCCATGACATGCATAGTAATTTTATACATCTTATTTTTAGGAAAAAGTTTCAAGTCTGATAAATGTAGTGTTTTTTTTTTCAGGACAAAAATAACTAAGAAAATTTTCGTTTGCTGTTTGTTATAAAAGTACATGCTTGTAAACAACCAAACCCCCTAAAAAAATCTCTACTTTGGGCTTGTCACTAAAATTATTTTGAATTAAATAATTATGTGTCTCGTTGAATGGTATCAACACAGCTGTTTCATGTTTTTTCGATTGAATCAAATTGATTTCTTAATCTAATGTTATATTTAAGATTTTTTTTAGTTTCATGCAAACATTGAGGGAAATCAGACTAACCTATTTTAATTTCAGATTTGCATCAACTCTGATTATAGTTTCTCCCAATAGAGTTTCTGACCATGTGCCTTATGAGTATGACTATAAGGTATACACATAATATTCACAATATATTGACAAATTTGTTTATATGTTATGTGTTACCATTCTCTAATTACATTTTAATTATCTGATTTATTAATTTCTTAAATAATTACACATTCAGGATATTAAAATGATTATCTAAGTAAAATTTAAGTTTAAAAATTAGATGTAAGTGCTATTTTACAATATATTGAAAACCTATGTTTAAGCTGCTGTGTTCATATGTGTATTGTTTTCTAAAGATAGGCCACTACATTTTCACCTAAATAATCACAAATTAAATTCACTGGAGCTTAGCTTATCTTTGTACAGTCGAAATCAAATTGGAAAAACCGGTATTAACTTTAAAAAAAATTACCATTTTCATAAATGTATACACAAAGTCATGGTATATGCAGCTGTCATTTTTAATAAATAGGGTTGAGGTTATGTAGATTATATTGTGATAGTTGAAATACAAAAAAGTTTTGTTAACTAGTAGAAAAGGGTTGGATATATTTGTAAAATACTTTAGGACAATTTTACTGACTGAAAGTGTGGACACTGGACACAGCCTCTACCCAGAAACATGATGAATGATTTAACTCTAACAAGACACACCTTGCCATTTTGTTCCGCAACCCCATTTTTTTGAGGCGTGTAGGCAACCTTAAGTCTTTTGGTGATGCCATACTTTTCCAAATGCTGATCATACTCACATTTCAAATATACCTTCCCACTATCTGAATGGATACACTTTATCTTTCTTTCAGTTTTGTTCTTTACCAGACTTGGGTAGTTTTTGGAAGTTCCTGGTGCTTCATCTTTTGACATGCCACCTGTTGTAGATCGGGTGTACATTGGACCAAACAAATCTGAGTTCACATTTTACAAAAGGTTTGTTTTACTACATAATCTTTGGGAAAGGGATTTTGCGTAAACTTTCCCTTGATGCACACGAATACACAAAACGCTATGATCAAGACCCATAACTTGTTGAGGCGACGCTGATTATTTTTGATAGTTAAAATAATAACAACACTTTGTTAACTAGTAGAAAAGGGCTAGCTAAGACTTTAGGACACTTTTACTGTTTGAAAGTGTGGACTCAGGACAAAGTACGGACCCGTTATAAAACACTATATATAGATGGGGTCACAAAGTACATAATATTATTTGGTTTTGTTTACAAAAGCTTGTACCCATTAACAAACAGGGCTGAAGTTTGCTGCTATAAAATCATATCCTACAGACAGTATTAATACTTATACTATACTACTCATACCGTGTATGCATATCAATGTTGACTGCAAAAAAACCCATGTTTTTATTTTCAAATGTTTCATCCAACCTGAATCATAATATAGAGGGTTACATATCTTGAATATACTATAGTATTTACATACATTTATACATATTATAGTTGTATACACTTTAGGCTTTCTCTGGTACAGACTTCATCTGCTAGAGAGTCAACCAAGTGGTTGATTGTTGATTGTTCATGAACCATCACAAGGGTAAGCTTCAGTGGTGTATTCTGAGAAAATTAATAGATATGCTGTACTCTAAAAGCTCGACGACGGGGATTCAGGTACATAAGACCCTTACCAATGTTGGCCAAGAAGGTAGGTCAAGAGCACCCGCTACGGTGGTCGCTCGATCTAAGGTGCTACTCTCGCGGTAGATTAGACTGCCAATGATGGGGAGATAGAGGTTTGAATCTCGATCGGGTACACTTCCTCTAAAATATAACCTTCCTCATCCCTAAAACCACCAGTGTAATTAGTACATAAGCGTATAACCTGAATAGATAGTAAGACGTGCTAAAAAAAGTCATGAGATTATTCCTTGGGAAATATTTGAACTATGGTTTCTCCTCACCCTTATGCTATCTATAGAAATTTAGCGCACCTTACTCCCATCTTCTCTTTATTTGACTTATCCATATCTTTGTTTGGATTTCCACCTTTACAGCCTTCTACATATTCTGACTTCATAAAAGAACACTTGAACTATGCCCAAAACATACAATAATGTGAAAGTGATAATAATAATTCACTCAAATTGCAATGAAATATTGAAACACAATACACGCCAGATCATCGCAACACCTACATAGTCAGATATTTAAGTATAAATGTCTGAGTTAGGAGAGGTAATAGCACATTACACTAGAAAAGGCCCTATTTATTTAGCTTAGTTTAATTAAATGTGTGTAGTTCGCAGCAATGCACAAAGAAAATAAAAAGAATATAGTGAAGTGTTAGCCTACATGGATCGAGTGTCCATCATTTATTGGTGGTTTGTCCAACTCACATTGCATTCACTAATACTATAGTGTAATCTTGATCCATAGTTCCCGAATTTATTGTTTTCCTGGATCTATTGTTCAATTTCTATTTTCCCTAAACAAATCCTATTTAAACAATAGAAATAAAACCCACATCAATTGTTCCTTGATTTATCATTAGCCCACATATATCGGTCAGAATTTTTAGTCCCTAAGAATGTTGATCAGCGATTGATAATTTTTAAGAGGGACACACAAATTATGGTACAAACAATAGTAATAACAGCGGTTAATGTTTTTGGATTGTGGTGTAGCAAGTTGCAGTCACGCGTCTTATCAGCTAAATAATTGTCTGGAGGGGATGGGGGTTGGCGAGAGCCTCGCCCGGCTGGAAAAGCCTGCCTTATATTAGTGAAACTTATTTCACTGTGTGCTTTTGTCTATTTGAGTACGCATTTCATATCTTGTGTTCATTCCTCAACGTTGATTTTTATTATTAGAGTCATTGTTATCTTTAAATAAAATTTTCTCACATGGCGCTCCATATGAAACAAGTTCAAAGAGGATTGACTTAGCCAAGCGATGAGGCCTTCCACCATCTACTTTAAACATGATTATTTTGAAGAAGATCAGAGAGCAGGCTGATAAGTGTGGTACATCAGCAAAAAAAGAAATAGACAGGTAAGGTGTCGACGTACAGCAAGCTGGAAAATTTTCCCTTTACCTGATTACCAGGAAAGCCAGAACATCAGGCACACCTGGGGATTGAGAACGTTTTAGCTTCAAACGGTTGTATCTCCATCTTGAAGCAACACCATAGCCTGGTATTTAAGAAACTAGCCGAATTAAGTGCATCTGTGGATACCAACACCTCTGGTTCGAGAGGCTTTCAAAGCTGCTGAAGGTGTACAAGGCTCAGGACATATATAATGTAGATGAAACGTATCTATTTTTCAATTGCTTGCAAGACCAAACGTTGGCATTGAAAGGAGAGACCTGCCATGGAGGAAAAAGTGCAAAGGAGCAACTGAAGGTACTACTGGGCAGATACAGTGATGACTCAGACAAATGAGTAACCAACATTACTGGAAAGTCCGCGATATCATGGGGTTTAAAAAATATAAAGAAGCTACCTGTGACCTACTATGCTAACTCGAAAACGACGATGTCAGATATGTTCAGAGACCTTCTGGGTGCTCTTGATACATCATTCGGTGGACAAAGAAGGAAAATCCTTCTATTTGAAGACAATTGTGCCTTTCACTCTCCAGAAACATTCTTTTTGAGGAATGTAAAAGGTGTTTTTTTTACCCCCTTAACTGCATCAGTGTTGCACAGCCTCTTGATCAAGTGTTTCAAGCAGGTGTACAGGAAGCAGCTAGTGCAGAGAGCTGTATGTCTGATGGAAGCAGGGAAAGGGGTTCAACTCAAGATAGACATCCTGCAGGCCATTCACTTCATTCACTTTATTGTCTCGGTGTAGCAACAAGTGACACAGTCTACAATCCTAGAATTGTTTTGTAAAGTGTGACCACGGGAAGAAAAATGAAGGGTCAGACTTAAATAAAGATTGACGGAAGAGGTGATGAAGATTGGATATGACTGGTGGTACATGTGTGTGGACCAGGTGCTCACGACATGTGTGTTGTGTGGGGTGAGTTGCTAGAAGAAGGACGATGAAGCTGAGCCCGAACCGATGTCGAGTTTTATGGAAGTATTTCATGCATTTGCGGCCGTGAGAGTGTATTGTTACGATGTCACCGAAAGAGACCAAACAAACTTTGTTAATATTAAAAGAGTATTGTTCAATTTGAAAAGAAAAAGTTCTACTAAACAAATAAAGATTAATGACTAATTTTAAAATAAGTTAGGTGAAGTAGACTTGGCAGTGAAAACGATAACCATATATGTGTACATTTTTTGATTTAGTAAATACATATAGGCAAACCTGGTAATTTTTATTAATTTTGTATATGCTCCCACATTTATTGTTTTTTCATATAATTTTTTTTTTCGTTCCTCGACAAAAGCAATGAATCGAGGTTTCACTGTATTTCTTAAATCCTAAGTCGCTTCACAAAATGCTACTTGGAAACCATAAGCCTCCCATTTTGAGACTGTGTGCTCCAGAGCTATTTAGATGTGTAAACTATGATAAAAGTAACAAAGGGTAGGTCGGAGGTTTTCTCCAATATATACTCTATCACTACATCATTCGTTTATTGCTAAGACATATGCATATCTTTTGCTCTAAGTAAATTATCTTAGAAGAGATTTTATTTTACTTTTTTCTGATAAATCATCCTAAAATAGTGAAATTACACTCCTGACTTTTGGAACTCTTTGGTGTATAATTATTATATAACATTGCAATGGTTAAAAATTATGTATTGTATACTGCAAAAAATTAGAGACTTAAGAACAACTAAAAGAACATGACCAACTTTTTTTAGCATCATGTCTTACTACCTGTTCAGGTTATACACTTATCAAATTTAAAGTAGTCTTTATTCTCCCTGGCTACCCCCACTCCACCTGTATATACTCTAAAATATGTTAGCCAAATACATGATGATACATGTGCCTAGAATAAATAAACATAATTCAGTATGTATTTAATTAGTATATTATTTAAAGCTTGTTGCATACAATAACTATTATTTTACAAATTTGTGTATTTGTTTTATATAATTTTACTTAAAATATACTAAATTAGCTTAATAAATAATCATTGTGATCTTAAATATTTGTTCAGTAGTTGGCACACTGTTTTACTTGCTATAAGTACTCAGCAGGCCCTGGATTGTAAAAACCCTAGTTCATTGGCCATTGTTTGTCGGCGAGAGGAAAGGAAAAGTAGCAATCCCATAGACATTGGTCAAGCTCATTAGAACTTCTCTAGCCTGGTGTGCTTGTTTTCAAGCAACAGGTCCTGGTTTTCATGATATAATAGGTAGATCCTTATGGAAGAATAATTACCTAAGACACAATATTCTTGGAATATGAACCAATAATAGATTTCAAATTAATAATATATAATATGATGTATATGTTCTACCAATTTAAACATTGATATTTACACAGTTTGCACAGACAACACTGAATTAAAAAATTAGTTCATATAATCATGGGTATACATCAGATAATACACCATTGGTAAGCTGCTATAATTTTAATTCCCAATCATTTCAACTTTATATGATTCACATCAGCCCACTTTGCCAATTAAGGCAAACAAACTTGTCCTACATAATTTACATGTAGTGCCTTTTAAAATGAAAAATTGTAAAAAAGAGTTTACATTGTTTTTATGCTTGTCTGTTTTATAGTCTAAATATTTATATTGGTGTTTCATTATATTTAAGCCCTGTTCTTAAGGTGGGACTATAGGGAATGCGAGTTAAGGCCAGTGTTTTTATAATTTTCATGGCAAAACTTTTTTTGGCCAAACTAAAATATTGCTTCAGTAGAAACATAAGAGTTTAGTTTTCTTCACACGATGATCTCGTCAGTTGTTGAATATCTGTCATGAGCATAACAGCATTATATGAAAACTTTTTAAATGAATATAAAAAGTTGTCAATAAATACCAGCGCACCCTTGACAGATATTCAAAAAATGTTGATATCAGATGAAGAAAACTAAACTCTTATGTTTCTACTGGAGAAATATTTGATTTATTTTGGCAAAAAATGTTTTGCTATAAAAACTGCATAAATAAACACTACCTTGAACTCCCAGTCCCACCTTAAGGGTGCTAAATGGGAGACAACTGAAAAGTGCTGCTGATGTTTAGAAATTCCAGATTATTTATGAAGTGGTTTGATATTTTAAAATATTTCTTTCAACAAAATGTAGGTGAACGTTCTGAGCTGTTAAAAAACATAAACCATCAAGATAGAGATTAAGCATTTCATGTTAGTACAAGTACAATCTATTAATTTTATAGTGCCTATAATTGCCTATTCTGTTGATTTTCCCCCTTTCTTATGAATAAGTGACTTAATGCGCCTATTTCGGCTTTGGCCTCGCTCTTTTTAATAAGGAATGGATTTTGTGCGAAAGAAAGAGTCCAGTTTCTTAAAAATTATAAGTTGTGGCGTACTTGTTTGGAGTAGGTTTTGAAATTGACGTTTGTTAAATAGCTTCCATTGAGCTTAAATTTGGCATAGGACATCTTGGGAGGAAACGACATGCCATTGCAGGTGAAAATTTCTACTTTTTCAGAAACGGCAAATTTGAAATTTTGTCCCTTGACATTGTGTGAAGTAGAACTTTGCTTTTCAAACTATAAAAAATATTCTCTCTGAAAATACAACCCATTTCACTACTGATAATTTAGAAAAGTATGTAGTGATAACAGCATATGACTTGCTTCAGCAGTCAAATGGGCTAAGGCAGCACTCTTGGAATACAGACTATTGGACTTCATTGAAGGGAAGATCATACATAAAGCTCTATAAAACAATCCCACGTTACCTTAATGTGTTCTGTTATGACCCTATGAAAACATGACTTTATTTGATAAAGGAAGGCTAGATGTAGGTTTCTAACTGTTTGCTTAGTTTAATCACAGAAGTACAAATTTTTGCTAAAGTGTCATTGAATTACTCTAAAATTTAAACTTTTTAAATGGTCAAAAATCTGCTGATAATTTTCGCCTGCGTTTTGTTTATAGATATATTTTAAAATATCAAACAACTTTCTAATAACGCAGCATTTCTAAACGTCTGCAACACATCCCAGTGCTTTACTATGTACTGGTTCATCTTCGAAAATAATAATTTCATCCTGAAAGTTTTATAATAAAACATAAATTATATTTATATATTCACTTAAAATAAAACTAACGTGCCAAATAAAAATAATCAAATTAATCTTGTAATAAAATTTTAACCACGCAGTTATTGATCACTGTTAAAAAATCTTTACTATGAAAATTCAATAATTTCGTTTGAGATTTTCCTGGCAAAATATTTTTAGTAAAGGTGTACTGATAACACATTTTACTGACAAATATTTCATTACCTTAATTTAAGTTCCGAGATGACAGAGATTTGCACATTACATTCAATTTTTTTTTTTCATAGCAACTTTCTGTTAGCAAACCTTCCCTAATATGTTTTTTTCCTTTGTTAAAAAAAATTGGGTAAATTGTTCAGCAAATTAGTAATTTATAAATGTAATTGTTAATACCTATAAAAATACAATTGTAGGGTATATACTACAAAAAGAGATAAAAGAGTTTTTCCTTGAGTTTTTTTTAATAGAAAACTATTGTTGATCTTTACCAAAGCTGTTTTTGTGCTTTCCTTGGGCTATGATGATTGTTTTACTGTTACTCTGTTTTGGTTTTGGTACACCTCTCTTTTAACTGTGTAATTGTATGTTTAGACTAATTTGGTCGAAATAGGAACACAAACATATACATAAAACAAAAACAATATAGCTTTTACAGGCAAATTATTTAATTTAATTAAATTCTTTGCCACCCATATTGTTTTCTTTTCTTTTCTGAGTGTTCTGATTATTCTATATTCTATTATCTGCCATACATATATAAATACAATTTATATAATATTTATTTTAGAATCAAATAGCCAAAGCTATTATTTATGCTTTTAGTGAGGATTACTCCATTTAGATATCATATTCTGAAAATTGAAAAATGACACCTAGATATGGGAATTGAACTCGGGACCTGTGGCTTAGTATACCAATGCTCTAACCACTGAGCTTTCTAGGAATCGTCCCGTGCCCTGGGTAATTCTTCACTCATATCTTAAGGCAGAGTCTATGATGGATATGCAGAAATCGTTGGGTACAAATGTATGGTTAGAGCATTGGCCTACTAAGCCAAAGGTCCCGAGTTCAATTCCCGTGTCCAGGTGTCATTTTTCAATTATCAGAATATGATATTTATTTTATGTCAAACTGAGTTTTAGCTCATTATTGGGGTCTTAAAGAAAATTTTGTTTTGTTATTTAATTTTTTTATAATGGTCTAAATTACAAATTGAAATAGTTTTAAATAGTGATGTGTCGGTACCAAAAGTTTGCAGAATTTTGGTTCCTGCTTCAAAACTCCTTTTAATCACACAACCTAATCCATTATTTATGTCTTTATTTTATTTGGGTAGCTACACATTTGGTCATCTATTATTGATAAAATACAAAAATAAAATATAAATTGAGTGAAAATGAGTGATTAAAACTCACTTAAGTAATGAGGAAAATTGGGTGTTAACTCCAATGCACAAAAGAATGTATGTATCTTTTTCCGTTTCTGTCTTCTATGTGTGAAAGAGCTGCAAATTGGAACACACAGTAAGGTTTTAATTTTTATAAATATACAAAATGGAGTAAGTTTGTGTATGTTACAAAAGCTTTTTCTTCTCTTTTTGACCTTTTTTTTTTATACAATCATCAAGGCCAGAATATTTAATCTGTATGTGATTTTTTTTTCCTATTTTAAAATATGGAGGAAAGGAAGAAAATTGGTTCATTGGATTCCACCCAAAATTTTTTTTTCTTCATCTAGCTGAGCTTTCTTCACTTATTTGCATTCTTAAGTTTATCTTTTCTTAATACAGAACAAGAAAGTATTAAAAAAAATTATAACTAAGCCATTGGGCCTTATTAAATAGATTAATAATAACTGTTTCTACGCCAAAACTAAGGAACCTAAAAACCAACTTTCTGGTAACCAAAACCACTTTCGGTTCTTAACTAAAGAACTTGTGGTATCCGAGAACTTATCCAACCCATCCTTAAGTATGAAGGGAAAGGGAGAGAGATCATTTACCAATCCATATCACTTGGAACAAGGCTGTGTAGATGAAAATCATTATTAGTATTAAGTTCCTTGACTATAAAAATGCTTATAATGTATTGTAACCAAGAAAAATATGCATACATATACTTTTTATATTAATATTGTATTGCCGTCTAAGAAAATGAAACTTAAATACTTGTATAATGAGTATTTGAAAAGGTCTTTAAAAAAAAAGACTTCCATTGTTATAACAATGTATGTAATTTATTGCAAAGAAACATGTATTAAATGTAGTAAGTGCATTTGTTATCAAATAAATATTTTAGCTTTATCAAAACTGGTAATATTTAATTTATTCAAATAACTGTTTCACTATTTTAATATTTCTAAAAAATATATTGTGTTAGCTTATTATGGCTCATTTACAATCATTCACACTCACTTTTTATAAAAAAAATATGGGTTTTATTATCTGTTTCAAAAGGGACTGTCTACATTGAAATTTTGGAAGATTTTAATTTTTAGATCTTAGATGGCAGACATAACCTCAATATCTTACAACCATGCTACTGATTGTAGCTGAGCCATAAACATCTTAATCATAGGGAGCCCTGAACAACTTGCATACATTATTATTTAAATTAAGCATTAGAGATTATTGTTTTTTAATTACATATTTGTTTGCTATTTATATTTTAGTTTAATTGATGTTTCTCTTGATCATAACTTGTATTCTTAGGTTCATGAATAACTGTCTATTTTATTTACCTTGCTTTTCTTTAAATATCATTTTAATATTACTTTAGATATTATGGCAACATTTTTCGTCGAGAATGTTAGGATATCTTAAGCTTTATACACATTTTTTTGTTGGTTAGTAAGAAATAAGAGATATTTACCGTGACTAGGAATTGGTGAGAAGTTTGTGTTTTGATGTTGAATTGAATATTTTGACTGTAGAGCCAAAAATATTAAGAGGTGGGGAAAAATTATTGCTAATTAATATTAAGGGGGAGGTTGGTATTTATTTAATCATAATGTTCAAGCATTTATTGCACTGCATTTATTACCTGTTTGGGCATCCACATTTTGTGTGTACACTGCATCTTAATATATCGATTTAGGTGTTTATCATAATTTAACTACACTAATAGGATCAAGATAAAGGAGGAAGGATTTAGTGTAAATATATCAATATCTGTGTTGAAGGAGTTTGGGAAAACTACACAAGACTCTCAGCTAACAACTTGAGCACAAATCCTTTGTACTAACATTTCACACATTACATTTCCAAAAACTAAACAATATATTCCACAAACACGGCATAATTTTATAATCGACATTTGAAATACCAATAAATAAAGATAAGTGAGGCAAATAAACAATTAATATTACTTCATTAACAGCAGTATAAAATAGCTTAGCATTAAGAAAAATATCGGTTTAATTCAAGAAACATTCAGATTTACTCTCAATTTTAGCAAAATTTTATAATTAAAAACTTTTATATGGCTAATTTAAATAATGTATCATTCCGGTTACCAAGAATTAGTTGTATTTGAAAGTAAGTATTCACATAAAAAAAGGTTGCTCTATGTTAGCTTGAAGGGGGGATAAATATATTTAAAAAAAACAGAACTTATTATAATATTCAGACAAAAATAATGGTATGCTGCAATAGTGACACTGAGTATAGAAAATAATCAATAACGCAGGGATCCAAAACTGCCAGAAGAAACACCACAACTGTATAACAAAAAGCAGTGATAAAAGTCACATGACCCACACAACAGTGCTGCCTCTTAGAAATAAAAAAATCCAAACATTAGTACCTAAACAAATAATAAATATCCCACTCTTACCAAAACAAATATAAGAATTGTATAACAACATTCCTACCCAATTCCGTAATCAAACAAACCTTCATACATTAACACAATTTAACTTTTGAGCAAAGTAATTAAACTTAACATAAGGCAATGATTTAGTCATTACATCTGCAATTTGTTCATTTGTTTCTACATACATTATTTTAACCTTCCTTAAAGAAACAAGATCTCTCACAAAGTGATGTTTAACATCCACATGTTTAGACCTTTTAGTTTCAAAAGTTTGAGCCATTTTACTAATGGATTGATTATCCTCATATAGAACTATGGGCTCAACCGGTTCACAAAATTCACTTAACAAATTAACAATATGAAAGTGCATAAAATTCTGATTCACAACTACTCAGAGCTACAACTGATTGTTTTTAGAGCTCCAACAAATAGTATTCTCATTTAATTTAACGATAAAGCCCAATACACTTTTCCTAGCGTTTGTATCAGAGACGAAATTAGAATCAACATAAGCACAAATTCTCAAATCTCTATCATCTGATTTTACAAAATTCAGACCTACATGCTCTGTATGTTTTACATAACGCAATACATTTTTCATATGTTTCCAATGAGTCAAATTAAAGCAATTTTGAAATTTACCAAAGTATGATACTGAAAAACATAAATCGGGTCTCGATCCCAACATCAAATACATGAGACTCTCTATAAGTACCTTGTAAAGAAACTTAACCTCAAAATTTTGTTCATCTTTTACCAAATTTAATATAGGTTCCAAAGGAATTTGACTTGGTCTACAGTTATTATATTATATTATATTACATTTTCTTAATATCTTTTGAAGCAAAATTTGTTGACTAACCACAATATAACCTTTGTCACACCTAATAATATTCAAACCTAAAAACTGACATTTTGTGTCAGAACTTAAATCTCTCATTTCCATCTTTGACATCAAGTGTGATTTAATAATTTCTAAATCAACTTTAGAACTTGACACACAAAAAAAATCATCAACCCAAATTAGAATGTATCTTGACCCTTTTTAATATAAGCAAGGATCTACCTTAGATCTGTTAAAATGTTCTTTGATTAATTCTAAATTAATATAAATATTCCAGCACTTGGGACTTTGCCTTAATCTATATAAGGTCTTTTTTAATT
>CABFWO010003820.1:40282-78202 GCA_902155825.1 Timema genevievae | reverse complement strand
CCACAAACTGACTCTACCCCTCTAGGAACTACGTGGTAACACTTGTAAAATGTAAGGTAAACCACAAACTGACTTCATATATCTAGGAACTACGTGGTAACACTTGTAAAGAGTAAGGTAAACCACAAACTGACTCCATATATCTAGGAACTACGTGGTAACACTTGTAAAATGTAAGGTAAACCACAAACTGACTCCATATATCTAGGAACTACGTGGTAACACTTGTAAAATGTAAGGTAAACCACAAACTGACTTTATATATCTAGGAACTACATGGTAACACTTGTAAAGAGTAAGGTAAACCACAAACTGACTCCATATATCTAGGAACTGCATGGTAACTCTTGTAAAGAGTAAGGTAAACCACAAACTGACTCCATATATCTAGGAACCACATGGTAACTCTTGTAAAGTGTGAGGTAAACCACAAACTGACTCCATCCATTATATTGACTTGACTCGTTTTACTTTTAAGTATCAACGTCTCATGTTATGTTTAGTTTTACAACAGCCTTGAGGGTGTAGTTTTCAATGAAAGTTCGCTTTTAACCCTCTTGCGAGTAATCGATAACAAATTTAAATAAACTGCCATCTATTAAAAGAAACATTTTAAGAAGCTAAGTGTTAAAAATTAGGTTGGTTTATTTAAAATAATAAGGATAGCTATAGCTATTCATACATTATTTCCATGTTCCTTAAACAAAATAGGTCTAGTTTAGTTTATGAATCTAATAAAAAGAAATTAATCATAAAACTGTGTCCAAACATTGAATTTATTAATAATGTTACACAATGTTATTATTTTGTTTAAATATAAATATGAAAATATGACTTATCTGAGATGTTATGATGAAAATGTTAGTCGCTTTATATTTTGATAGTGAATTGATTCTAGCCTATAATTAAAAAGAACCGTTTATTTCGGGAGTGGCTACGATTCCAGGGGGGCTCCATTCGGTCGTACGGGAGTGGCTACGATTCCAGGGGGCTCCATTCGGTCGTACGGTAGTGGCTACGATTCCAGGGGGCTCCATTCGGTCGTACGGTAGTGGCTACGATTCCAGGGGGCTCCATTCGGTCGTACGGGAGTGGCTACGATTCCAGGGGGCTCCATTCGGTCGTATATCACTTTAAAGGCGGTCACAAGCACTTACAAACCAAAATTGGGATATTATGGTTCACTAAGTCTGGGTTTATACTTATTCGTAACCCATAAACAATAGTAAATAGTTTATAGCTTACAGTGCACAATTCATAAGAAAAATACATCGGTTTTTAAAGAAACCGTGTAAGACGTCTTACTTTGATCTATTGTCTAATTAATGGAAAGTGGCCTAACATAATTTCACTAATTGATAATGTTTCTGAAAATACTTTAATAAAGGCTCCATTCGAAAAACAACGTTAATTAAACTGTATCTTTTGAAACTTGTATAAAACTAAATTTTAAGTTTTGTCTAGTTATTTGGTTCCGATTTTATTATAGGAGACTTTTCAATAACATAATGAAAACTGCGATATCTCTCCTTGTTTGAATCCTATAGACTAGGTATCTATTATAAACGCTACATTGAAAGTAATGTATTTCAACTTCTTGTGCAGTACGTGCTATGCACTATTCGCTATTAGTTACGCGCTGTCCACAAATACCCAGCCTAATCCCTTTCAAGTCCAAACACATAAGTGGAAAATTAACATGAAACTAATTGATGCAGCCTCGTGAGACTATTACAAACTTAAACCCGTATCCGTGGTCGCAAAGACTAAGGTGTCACTCACTCTCAGGATATACTGAATTTTCAATGACGGGAGGTTGAGGCTTGAATTCCGGCAGGTTTCACTGAAGATAATTTGTCTTAATTCTTTTCCCAATCCCCTCCACGCAAATGCGGGTATATAACATTTCCTCTCTCTCTCTCTCATATATATATATAGTTTTTCTAACTCAAATAAAGATTAGGGCCGTGCTGTTCGTTATTTGTTGGTGAAGGTCTAGAAAGGACTGACAAATTTGCCACGCGTGTACGTACCACGGAATGTGAGCGAGACTGTTATGTTGTAACACCTTCTTCTGATGGCCATTTGAAGAAGCCTGATGATTCTAAAAGCTGAACAATGTACGTGTAAATATTCATCCAGTTAGCTTAGTGTTCTTTAGCTGTATTTCTTTTATATAGTTTGTGACAACTGACAATTATGACAGCTATTAAATATAGTAGTGATATGTGCTTGTTGGTTACTCCACATTTATTGTCTGTACTTGAAAAGGTTATTTTCTAGTGATAAAGGTAAAGTTGTGGTGAAGATATCGAATTATCCTCCTCAAAACACAGAGGGGCCACGTACCTAATCTTGCGAAGTCAAGAAAATTTGTAACTTGACATAAAATTCCGTAAGGTTCCAATTACAGATTGCAACTAGCAACCATATTTATTTTTGAAATGCTTTTGCTATGCTGGTGGTTTATATTGAAGCAAAGCTTTATTATAGGAGTTAACAACTTAGTTATGCTGTTCGAACCTTTTATTAACACATTTATTTACCCGCCTCGGTGGCGTAGTTGGCTTACGCGCCAGTCGTGTTGAGTCAGACCACCGAGGATGGTGAGATCGAGGTTCGAATCTCGGTCGGGTGAACTGGGGGTGGTTTTTCCTAAATGGTTTTCCACTCTCCCTNGTCAGACCACCGAGGATGGTGAGATCGAGGTTCGAATCTCGGTCGGGTGAACTGGGGGTGGTTTTTCCTAAATGGTTTTCCACTCTCCCTCCACGCAAATGCGGGTTAACTTCCTCTAAATTTAACCTTCCCAATTCCTAATCCATTAGTGTAATTAGTACTTAAGCGTATAACCCGAACGGGTAGTAAGACGCGGTGCTAAAAAAAACATTTATTTCATAGATTGATGTGTCTCATACATTTATACAAATTAGCGAACTGTGTCAAAATGCCACATTACCTTGTATGTGTAGAGAGAAAGAAATGCCCGAAAATTTCACTCTTAGACAATAGTGTGCAGGCGACAGTTGAACAATATCAACCTCAGATGCCATCACTGATCTCCATACTGTAAGAGTTTTACTATTTTTCTATAGGTAGTTTAATATTGGTTTATATTTTATTTTATTCCATATATAAAATTACATAACTTATTTGCTGTTCATTTGGATGAAACTGCCGTTGGCACTCGGAAAATTATATTGGGTAATTATTTTAATGACAAGACATATTAACCCTATGTGAATAATCAAAGCCTGGAAGCATTATCAAACAATATCGCGTGTGACAATTAAAAAAAATTTACCTGTTTCTTCTCGTCATTGCTTTTATCTGAATTCCACGGAGTACCTGCATCCACAGATTACTGGCTTTACTTCTGCAGTTTCAAGTCCACGGTCCACGGAGAATCATCACAAGTAACAATTGCTAGCGCCTATCTTGGACATTAGTTGGACTAACCTGCAATAGCTACCTAATTTTACAACTAGAATGCGCACTGATAGAAGCCTAGCTAAACGTATATTTAATGAACTATTTGAATATCGATGCAGCGGGGTCTCTTAAAGGAATTTTAAATCAAGACAATTTCACCCAGATCCTATTTTACTCCAAATATTCGTTGATTCGTCAAAGTATTTCTCTTTACCATTTCCTTTTACTCAATCTCATCTATATTTCACTATTCCAGCAATATTCCTAGTTCTCAATTTTATCACATCTTTGGTGTGTATTTGGAAAGTCCCTATTTTTTTTAGAAGAATTGAAGGAGACGATTAGTGTTTGTTTTATTATTGGCGTCGCTTTAAAAATGGTACTAAGCCAGGAGGTTGAAGATTCCAATCAAGAGGGGGGAAAAGGGACACAATGCTGCAAATTATTACAAGTTTGAACTTTAAAAGATTTACACAAGGTTCTCAATTTTAACTTGGAGAGTTTGTGAGAAGGACATTCATATCTTTAATTAAATATGTTAAATTGAATAAATTAATAATTAAATATGTTTTTGCGGGATTGAATTTTCAGCTACAGAATGTCTATGGGTGAGAAGTTTCAAATTCTTTTATATTACTACAATTTTAATCAGCCACAGGGTGACTATATATTGGGATAGCTTAAAAAAGAAATATGAAACTATTAGCAGTGGAGCTATTTTGTTTTAGACATCATTGAAATCTAATTTGGTTAATGGTAAATGTTAAACTTTCAGTGCCATAATTTTAGACATGGTTGAACTTATATATATATATATTATATTTAAATTTCAAAGTTTTTATGTCAGGATTTAATGTCAATTAAAATAGTGATATATTAATTATTACTTTGTTAGTAAAACAAATTTTATATATATTAATATAAAGTTTACCAACACAAAAATTTTAATTTGTTTCAAGTTTTAAGTAAATTATGTTAACCTAGATATGTAAATTAACGGAGCTCCACAGGCAGGTTTTGGTAAGGTTAAGATTCAGAGTACATAAATAACCAAACACATAACTTAAAATAGTTTTTATTTATTTTATTTCATGATAACCTTTAAACTTGTTCCATTACGATATAACATAAAATTTAGTTATAAGTGCATTTCTTATGTGTTTTACCCCAAGCATTATCAACCAGCATCTTATTATTGTATTATGTAAAATTACTACGTCAACCAGACAAGCAAAGAGAATGGGTTTCATAATAATGTATAAATACACAGAAGTCTTGAGATAAAGAGTTCTCGTGCAGCTGAGATAATTTTTTTTAATTTTTTTTAAAACTATAATTACCTTTTTTTACAATCAAGAGCGATAATATACTTGATGCACATAAATACACCCCTTGCAAAAGACCAAAGCGTCACGCTAAATTTGGTCATCTGCTTTACTGTGAGGGGACAGAGTTAACGGTTTCTTTCAATGTTCTTGTGCGAAAACATGTCTTTGATGAATAAGGCCCAATCTTACAATGTCATGTTATTCTATTTGTTAGAGCTTAACATGAGGTTAAGCGATAACGACCACTACTTTGAATTTTACAATGTTCGGTTAGAGCTAACGTTTTCGTTAAAGTGCTCGTAAAGTTAACGCGAGATCTACCTTCTGGTTAGCATTTTAACGTCCACATTAACTTACAAACATTCCACCATATTGTTTTATGGCAATTGTTATAATTCAAGTGAGGTTACATTATTATCTTTAGAAAACTTTGGACAGTTATTTATGGATTCTCTCGATTTTCATATTGTCCACCTGTAATTAAATAGATGTTTCATTAATGATTACCTATTCACAGGTTTGTGATGTTTTAAGTCTACCTTTCAATTAATTTAATGTGTACCTCTTTGGTATACATGGTACGGCGTCAACCAACCATTTAAGTGACTCGTAGTCAATCCCGACCACTTCCGTTTATTTTTAGAAGAAATTACTCCCAGTCTAACACCGAGATGATAATAAAATAATTATGTGAAGTTTATTCCTTCTATTTAATATAGCTGTTTAATTTGGGACGCCAACGTTTCTTTTGGGCAAGGTTTTATAGAGTGATTTGTAAGTCGTCGTAAGACGCGGGGCAGAGGTTTAATTCCTGGTACCGACTTTATTATAACTATTTTGGTTTAGCCCTACAGGCTCTTCTTTTCTATTAAAAATATGTTCATTATTTTCAATTGTTTCACTTCGTGATATGGAGTGGTCATTTCTTGTTAATAGTAATTGACAATAGCTGTAGGCCTACCTATGTTTTTATCGTCTTGTAAGTTATTATGTGTAGGCCTGAATGGCTAATATGGGAGGTGTTTTTTCTTCCCTTTCTCTCCTCCAGTACAAGTCCATGGTTAATTAAGGGTGGTTTTTATTTGAATTTTAAATTGTGTGCTTAAAAATTGACTATGACTCTACTGTTTATATATATTTAATTATTTTGAAGCTTAAAAAATAGTGTTAAAATACACGCCTGTTCAAAATAAACAGAGCATTATATATTATAAACTTATATGAATGAATAGGATTATTGAATAACATGACGTGTTATAAACAACAACATAAACATGTATGTTACTTTAATCTGTTTTCCTAACAACTCCATAACTTCAGACATTTAAATAGTTACTTACAATCTCTTGGTTCAAATTAAGCCAATCAAAAGCTTTGTAACAAATATAGTGCTCCGAAAAGCTTAATGATAAGAAATAATGGAAGGCACCCATCCGTAACTTGACGAGCATATCAAAATAGTATTGTAAAACGCAACGCCAAGTTTAACGAACCGTTAGGTTACGAGGACTCTAACGTGACATTGTAAAATTGTCCCTAAAAGTGTTATTGTTTGAAAATAGTGAAGTATTATACCACATTTGGCTGAAGAAACGTTTACATTAAAGGATATATATATATAATTCAGTTTTACAGGTTATACTGTACAAATATGAATAAAATCTTTAATATTATATTTAAATACGTAGTTATCATCCATGTTGTTTACAGTCTGCCAAGACTACACTTCTATTTAAAGTTGGCTATTGGCTTGTATATTGGTTTCAGAAACCATATTGAAATTGAAAGTTTGATTAATAAAATAAGGTACCAGTATCTTAAAACTTGATTACATTTGTTTGAATGACAAACTTTGTGTAGTTGTCTTACGTGAAAACAATCATTTCGATTATAAGCTTGTACAAAGTATTATATTACCATTTTCTACAAGTTGGCTGATATCTTGTATATTGGTTTCAGAAACCATATTATGTTGAAAGTTCGATAACTATAATGAAACAAGCTACCCAAAAATGTTATAACTTTTTTTTTTGAACGACATACTTTGTGTAGAAGTCCTTCGTTCAAACGATCATTTAGCTTATAGTTTTGTAGGAATAACCATATTAACTATACTCTGATTTTTCTAAGGATCTCTATTATTCATCAGGGAAAACAACATGGTGTTTGCAGGTGGTAAAAACTGGCTTCTTTACAAAATTCAAGAAAAGAGGTGCATAGAGTTCATTAATGATGCAAAATCCAGCAATAACATAGCACAAACAATGGTTGTTTTAAAAACAATTGATATCTCTATTATTTCTTATACTGGGTGGCCAAGGAGATATCTACCTAGCCACCCATAAGAAATCGTGAATTATTGCCTTATATGTACAGCACTAACGATGAAAATCGAGCACTAACCAGAACTAACGTAGCACAAACGATGGGTGCTTTCAAAAACCGGATGGCTAAAAGTCGGGTGGCCAGGATGATATCAATGACTCTCCTCTCTCTTACTAATGACATTCCCTCCATTCCCTATTCCAAGCTGTCACTGGATAGACCGACAGAGAGAGTATCTGTTGCTGCTTTTGGGTGAGTAGGGAGAAGGGATTGTTGAGAGAATGAGAATTTGGAATATTCCGGTGGAAGGGGGCTGAGAGGGGGAAGGAGACAGTACACAAAAGTCCTCTTAGAGTTCACTAAAGGATAGTCAAGGCTATTGCCCGCAAAAGTGTGTTAAGCGAGGTAATGATTCAAAGCTGTGGACAGCATGAGTTTGAAAAGTAGGTATTAAAAAACCTTCCTTGGAGAGGCAAAAATCAAGTACCTAATGGCTCTGAACTGATTCACCATATATTTGAGATACATTTAAAAAAATTAAATAATATCAAAAGAAAATAAATAATTACAAATGCCTATATAAAAATGTAATTTTTAAATGTAATAGTAAATATTAAATATTTTATAAAGTAATAAGTAATCTTTACAAGGTTATATATAGCAAGTCATTATGACAATTACAAAATATCCTCTACTTAAAATTAATAAATTTTTAGATACCTATTAATCTAATTCCTTTAGTTAAAATGTCAATTTGAACAAATTAAAAAAATTATAAACAAAAAGAATGTTTGAAATTATAACACAGCCAGAATGTGTTATTTGGAGACAACAGTTCATTTTCTGTCAAAAGTTCCGATTCTTCAACACCCTTAAATTTTAATTGTCTAGGTGGGCCATTGGCTACCCTCATTTGTGTGTGACAGACCATTTGTTACCCTACATTTGAGTGTTGTACTACTTTTAACTTGAGTTGGCTCATTAAATTTTGCCACTGAATAATCTATTAATAATAAGCTAAATTTACAGTAAAACAATACCTTTGAAACAGAACAAGCCCCTAAAATGCACACTCATTTAATGTCTTGTTAATTATTTTAATCTTTTTAACAGCTTCAAATTATGTGGATTTTATTTTGTCTGCAAATAAATTGTTCAATTTAAATTTATTTTTCTCTGTCAACAATTTGGGATACAACTTTGCCAGAGGTCAAATGTTTTGATTTGCAAAGTTATTGGCATTGAATGGTATAGGTATAAAATGTAGTACATCGAAGATATTTTGATATTTAGATCCCAAAGATTTTTTTAAAATTAAAAATAGTGATAAATGACTAAAATAGGTACTTAAACCAATGTGCTGGTAACAGAAGTAACACTTTGCAAGGGGAGTGGGTGCATAGTTTTTTTCAGTTGTTTATTTTGGAGAAGCTTGAAAATATTTAAATTTTCTCTGTTGGTAGCTTACAGTTTTTTACTGCATTGACCCATGACATTTTAAATGAACCTTACTCCAATTTATTATGTACTTTGAAACATACATAACCTATGTTATCAAACTGAAGGATAATTTATGATGGGTAGGTCAAAACTTGCTTGGAGCTTGGAGATATTTTAAATAATGAAAATGATTATCAGAGAACGTCAACATATAATGTTTTGATTGGCAGTTAATTAGCCTGGTGATATCTTTATCTCTATACTTATGAATATAGATATGCATTTGTGTTTTTTTAATTCAAGTGTTTTGATTTGATTGTCTACACTAGTTTTATAGGATTGATTAATTTTTACATTATCTTAGATATTTTATTATTATTAAAAAGAGATGCAAACAATGTTTAATTGGCAGCAATGATAATTATGCTTTCTACTCTTAATTTTTGCAATTGAAAATAGTGACAGATTTTACAGTTAGTCCTATAAAATTGTAAAAGTGTAAGGAAAGAACAGGGTGTACGTTGTACCCATTGTCACATATGTAACAGAAACATAAACATGAGACAAGGAGAGTATGTTAGCTGTCACGAGGAGAAACAGGATTAGGAATGAAGTTATATGGGAAAAAGTAGTAGTACAGGGAGTATATGAGAATGAAGGGGATGGAAGATGGATCTAGCAGACAACAGAATTTGCAAGTGAGAGGAGAAGAATGGAATCGATTAAAGGAGGAAGAATGGTGGAAAGGGGAACAAAAAGGCATTTTACTAAACTAACTCGACTACAGGCTGGAAACAGTTGATGATTTTTTTTATCCCCACATTTTACTACCCGTTTGGGTTTCACGCTTATGTACTAATTATGCTAATTGATCTAGGATTATAAAGGCTGTGATTAGAGGAAGTGCACCCGCATTTGCGTGGAGGGAGAGTGGAAAACCATTTTGAAAAACCTCGGTACACCTGACTGAGGTTTGAACTTCGATCTTACAGTTATCAGCACTCTAGTCAAACACAAGCGTAGCACCTGAGACTATGTGGCCACTGAAGTAGTTTTTATGATGTTGAGTCCCATCATATTACTAAAGCTAAAGTGATGTTGACTACAATAGCCAGTAAGAGGAAAGTTACTAGTGTAGTCGCAACATGCAGCTGTAAATTTTGTTTCTCAAAAATATTTTAATACTTGTCATGACACATATATTTTAGATGTTTGTAAGCCTTTAAATGTTAAAAGACTTTTTAATTGAACTATGCTTGTTTTTATATTTCTACAATAACATTTATTTTATTTTGAACTAGACTTAAGAAAGATTTTTTGTCTAGGAGGGATAATTCTCTCATTATTATCGGTGTTGTCACATCACAAAACATTCTTCTTGCATTTCCAAGCAATTTGACCAGTATTTCAAAATATGGCTTAACCTATGCCAGAAAATCCAACACTTAGAAGCCAAACTTCGAGATTTACTATAAAACATTTATAATTTTGGTGATTATACTATAGATATGGAATATAGTGTAATAATTATGGTTTTATAATTATTATTTATTCGTGTTGATAACATAAAACTTGTCATTCTGGACAATAATATTTTTAAGATATCTTACGCCATTAAATGAAGCTAGAAATGTGTCTCCCAATTAATTTGTTAAGATGGAAATATCTTGAATAGTTAAATACTTACCGACTTTTTTTTGTCTCTGTGTCATACTACCCATTTGATATACAATAATTATAATGACTGATTATGCCATCGTGACGCTGTGTTTAGGTCATATAAATCTGCATGCAAAACGTCTGCTGAAGCTACTTCACTATGTGTGTCATTTAAAAAAATTGTGCACACTAATGCTGTTAGAAAAGCCAAGCTTGAATATACATCTCGCTTATATGGAGTGGAAAATGAAATTGGTAGTTGCTGGAAAAATCTCTGTGGTCTGGGGATTGGTCAAAATAAACTTACCTATGCTACTGAGATAAGCCCAGACACATTTAATGAGCAATTTACAGCCCTCTCACAGCAGACTGACCCATGTTCACAACCCTTTCCTGGTGCTGATTATCCAAACGATTACAGATTCTATCTTTCACAAGGGACAACTCAAGATGTAATTAAATCATTACGCAGAATTAAATTCAAGGTGATTGGGGTTAACAAAATTTTAATTAGCTTCCTCACAGCTTGTGAATGTGAGGAATGCCAGGCCTCCACCGTGGTTCGGATTCCACGTTAAACTGTAGGTCCTCCATTTCATCTCACAATCACCCTACCATTGCACATTAGCGTAAGTGCGTATAACCAGAACTGGTAGTAAGACGCGGTGCTAATAATAATAATAATAATAATAATAATAATAATTAGCTTCCTCTTCCTAATCTACCTTTTGTCACTACTCCAATAACCAATATTTTTAACTTCTCACTTACCAATGGTGTCTTCTCTACTCCATGGATAGTGGCTTATGATATCCCTGTATCCAAGATTAACAAGCCGACTAGTTTTAGGTTCTTCCGTCCTATTTCTATTCTCTCTGCTCTATCTAAAGCGCTAGAATATTTGGTGCACACACAAATTTTATATTTCATTAATGAGCATGCTTTGCTAAAGCAGTTTCAATCTGGTTTTCATCCTAAGCATAATATGGCATCAGCATTAATAAATATAGTTGATGAGATTCGTCTCGCTATGGATGGTAAGAATATTACTAAACTCACCTTACTTGACTTCTCGCAGGAATTTAACTGTGTTAATCACAATATGCTGCTAGGTAAATTGTTTGAGTCATATAGGTTTTCTTTGAATGCTATGCAATAGATGATGTTTTATCTTATTGGTAGGCAGAAGAGTGTGAACGTTTATGGAAATTTCTCCTCATAGCTACCGGTTATGACCGGTGTCCCCCAAGGCTCTATAATAGGCCCACTTTTGTTCTCATTATTTATTAGTGATTTACCTGACAGAATCTCTCATTATAAGTATCACCTTTATGTGGATGATTTACAGATTTATATCTCTTCCCACCCACTGGAAATGGCTATACATTGATTAAATACAGATCTTAAGGCCATACATTACTGGTCCGAGCAAATAACCTTTCTTTGAATCCAAAGAAATTAAATGGTATTTTTATTGGTTCCAAAATGATATTATCTAAACTTGATCGGTCAACTCTGCCTGGCATTGAGCTCAACTCTGAACCCATGTACGTCTCAGCTACCGTACATAATTTAGGCCTTAATATTAATGAAAACCTGGCTTGTAATGACCATGTGACTGCTATATGTAAAAAAAAAAAACTTTTGCGATAATGTCTCCTTTAAAGAGACTCAAGCAATTCTTACCAGTAAATATCAAGGCCTTGGTGGTTCAGGCACTTGTTTTTTCTCATTTTGATTATTGTAATGATGTGCTTAGCGACTTAACGGGAAAACTGCCCACTCGACTTCAGAGGCTGCATAATGTATGTGTTTGTTATATCTTGAAATACCGGGATCATGTTACTCTGTACTTGCGGAATCTTGGTTGAATGAGACTTGAACAAAGGAGTGAACTACATTCTCTTTTACTGCTGTACAAAGTAATTACGACTGGCTTACCCAGCTCTCTATTTAAATTCCAACAATCACAGGATGGGCCCTACACTCGCTCTCAGTCAGCTAACTTGCTCTGTATTCCAAGATGAAAAACTAATTTGTATTTACAATCTTTCACTGTTTCATCTGCCTTAGCTTGGAACAAGTCACCTGTAGACTTCACAGATGTGAATAGGCTATCTGATTTTAGAAACAAACTCTTCAATAACTATATCTCTATCGTGTGAGCTGTGGAATAATCCATGAGTGTGCAAGTGTGTGTGTGTGTGTGTGTGTGTGTGTGTGTGTGTTTGTCGTAAGAATGTTTAGTAATTTTATTTTATTTTATCTCTCTGTTTCCACTACTGATCTAGAGATATTGTGTTAAAGTTGATTACTGGTTTGGTTGCTGGTTTTTTACATGGATATCTCATTGCAATATTTTATATGTTTTATGTTTATGTGTATGTTTTCCTCAAATATGTCTTGTCTCATGTGTTTTATTTAATGATAATAATTGATAAATGCAGTGTAGTGTTAACTTAAGACATGGTTAAATGTAAGAGAAGGATTATGCCTTAATTTCGCCATGTGAATAAAGACAATAATAATATATTAGGGATGAGTAAGGCTGAATTTCAAAGTAAATGTACCCACACTTGCATAGTGGGAGAGTGAAACCATTTATGAAAAACCAACTTCGGCACGCCCAACCAGAATTTGGACCCCGATCTCCCCATCATTGGCAGCCCAGTTTGTTGTAAGATTGACTGGCGCCTTAGACCAGGGGTCAGGTCATCATCATCATAATCATAAACTGTTTCCACCCTTTGGCCGGGTGATTTTAGTAAAATGCCTCCATCTTCCTCTATCCTTCCATCATTCTTCTCCTCTCACTTGAACACTTTCTGTTATCTGCTCCTCCCATCTCTTTCTTGGCCTTCCTTACTGTACTTTTCCAACATTCATCATCCCCTTCATTATCCTTGGTTTTCTCTACTATCACATGTACTACTTGTACTCCTACTCTTTCCTGTATAACTTCCGGACAACTTCATTCCTAATCCTGTTTCTCCTCGTGACAGCTAACATGCTCCTCACAAACTTCATTCCCATGCCCTGAACTCTCCTAGTCTCTCGCTCTTACATTTGTTGTCCATCTTTCTGCTTCAAATGGGGCAATGAGTACAAAGTACATCCAGTACAACATTTCCTTACACTTAGACACTTCCCTTCTCCATAGCAGGTCTCTTACACACCAATAGAACAACTCTCCATAGCAGGTCTCTTACACACCAATAGAACAACTCTCCATAGCAGGTCTCTTACACACCTATAGAACAACTCTCCATAGCAGGTCTCTTACACACCTATAGAACAACTCTCCATAACAGGTCTCTTACACACCTATAGAACAACTCTCCCTGCTGTCTTCTTCTCATTAAATCCTCTCTACTTCAACCTTTCTCCTCAATCACGTTTCCAAGATATTTTACATTCTGTACTTTTCTCAGCTCTACTCCATCCAACCTTATAGCTTTATTAGGCCTTACCTCACTTCCTCTTTCCACTCTTGTAGTTGTTCCTCTACTTCTCTTCCTTCTCCCTCAAACCATCAGGTCATGACTTTAATTTTTTGAAGGTTGTATGGGTTTAAAGTTAAACAGAATTTGGTGGGCCGGCTTCTAAAAAATATAGAGCCAAATATTTAAACTTTGTATTTCTTTTAGCGTAAGTAGCTATTAGTCTATTTTTGTGAACACAATTGTTTGTGGGCTGGATCTGTCCTATGGCCCGTGGGTTACTGACCATTCCCTTGGACCATTCAACCAACAAAGTGGGTTTTACCCAAGTTATTTACCCCAGTAGGGTATCTAATAATAATAATTTGACATGGTTTATTAATGTAAATCAGTTCATTGCACCTTTCCTTCCAGACACTTTTAGTTGTTTGTTGATTTCCTTATTAAAAGAACCAAACAATACATTTTTATGATTTATAATTTTCTGGAGCTCTGCAACTTTACTTACAAGTACACATTAGTGTAAAAGTGTACTTTATAAAGCTTTTAAAATACTGTGGTACATCAATTACTTGACTAGTCTGTGACAAAAGTGACAAATAAAATTAAATATCCTTAAGAAACAAAATAAACTACCAAAAAAAGGTTTTAGCTGTTACACCACTCGTGAAAATAATGGTTCCTTAGTGAAAAGCTCTGGGTGTAGGGGACCTATGTTCATTTCCAAGTGCTGTCAGGAATTGAGAAATTGATACTCTTAGCCAGATATTACAACTTTTGACACTAGCAATATAGCTATAATATTAACATATTTAGTGATGATTTACCTCTCTCTTGTTTTTGTGTACAATCCTTAGCTAGAAAGAGAACATTATAACTACCATTTGGGAAATATTTGTCTACTCTAAAACTCTCATCAACATATGAACATTAAATAAACCTTTTGTTATGAACTGAAACTTTTAGCGCTCTGTTTTGTCCGATTGTAATATTGATGCATGGTGTACTTTGTTTCAGGGCCCTGTACAGGTTTGTCATAGTAAATGCCACATTGTGGTGGTGGGAAAAAAAAGGGTATACTGTACCCCAGGTGTTCACTCGGGTCGCCAAGAGACATCATGAGAAGGTCGCCTTCTACTATGAGAAACAAAAGTGGACCTTTGCTCAGGTAAGACACATTCTTGATACTCATCTCTACGAGTAGCACCCCAAAAACATTTTGTTGGAAACTTGAGAAACTTTACTTTGTTAATTAAAAAATGTAATCAAGTTGATCTTAGAATGGACCTGAAAGAGAAATGCTGTAATGAGGTGGACTGGTTAGAACTAGCTCAAGATAGGGATAGGGTGTAATGAGGTGGACTGGTTAGAACTGGCTCAAGATAGGGATAGGGTGTAATTAGGTGGACTGGTTGGAACTGGCTCATGATAGGGATAGGGTGTAATTAGGTGGACTGGTTGGAACTGGCTCAAGATAGGGATAGGGTGTAATGAGGTGGACTGGTTAGAACTAGCTCAAGATAGGGATAGGGTGTAATTAGGTGGACTGGGTAGAACAAGCTCAAGATAGGGATAGGGTGTAATTAGGTGGACTGGTTAGAACTAGCTCAAGATAGGGATAGGGTGTAATTAGGTGGACTGGTTAGAACTAGCTCAAGATAGGGATAGGGTGTAATTAGGTGGACTGGGTAGAACAAGCTCAAGATAGGGATAGGGTGTAATGAGGTGGACTGGTTAGAACTAGCTCAAGATAGGGATAGGGTGTAATGAGGTGGACTGGTTAGAACTGGCTCATGATAGGGATAGGCTGTAATGAGGTGGACTGGTTGGAACTGGCTCATGATAGGGATTGGGTGTAATGAGGTGGACTGGTTAGAGCTAGCTCAAGATAGGGATAGGGTAGGGTTCCCATTTGTCCCGTTTTTTGATCATATGTCCCAGTGTCCCAAATTTATTCCAAATGTCCCACTTTTTAAATATCCTCCCTAAAAAAATCTGTGGTTAACTGATTTTATTCTGTGGCTTAGTATAACCATGTAATACTACTGGTGGCTAATCTATGAAACAATGTTGACCAATTTCTATTTTAATGTTGGCAATACTTATATTAATACTCTTTTTTTTCCATGCGTCCGTTGGCAGTATGTTACTTTATCAAATTCTGGTTACATGCTTAGCTGTGTTTGCTAGTGTTTGTAGAATATTATTATTTAAAAATTTTTTCCACCCACATAATGCCAAAACATACTCGCAGTATAAGTGATAGTATTAGAAGAAAATTTCCCTTCATTAAAGATACCTATTGATGAAAATGTGGAATGTACTTTATGCAACTTTAAATTTTGCATTTCACATGTTGATCGGCCAGACATAGTCAACCATGGGAAAACAATAAAACTTAAAGGTGCTGTTCAAAGTAAGGCTTCCAACAGCAGTATAAGTAATTTCCTAAATTCAAAAACCCAGAGTGAAATGGAAAAACATTTATCACTGGCAGCACAGAAAGCAACCTTCACTTATCACACGGCGGCGGTGCATAACCACAGCTTTAAGTCCATGAGCTGCACAGCAGTCATTGTAAAAAAAACTTTTCAACATTAAATTCAGATGTTTGTAAACAAAGGGCAAGGCAATAATCACCAATGTTATTGCGCCATTCGCGATAAAGCAGATTAATGAAGAGCTAAAAGAAGTTTGTTTCTTACAAGTATTACTAGACTCATCAAACCACTTGGACGAAAAGCTAGTGCCTCTGGTCGTGTGATATTAACATACATAAAATGGTGTGAAGTTGAAAATGTTGGAGTTACTAAATTTAGGTGGTGAAACTTCAGAACTGTTAGTTTCTTATGTGTTGGAAGTGTTACAGAAGTTAGTCTCTTTGAAAAGGTTATTGCTGTATCAGCAGATAACACAGATTTGACGGAAAGAATAATCTGTAGTTTAAAATGCAGGAAAACACTGTAAATAATTTAATTGGCATTGGTTGTCATGCACATAATGCTGTGTAAACTGCTGCAGATTGCTTACTTACTGATCTTCAGTTAATAATTAACAAGATTTACCAGCATTCTCACATTTATTGTGTACGAGTTTTGCCGCTCAAACCATTTTGCGAATTCACCTATAAAGAATATAACACTGTTTTGGGTAACCGCAAGACAAGATGGTTCTCGCTCTTGCTTGCAGTCCAGAGAATTATTGACATTTTTCCTGAATTAAAGTCATATTGCCTTTCAATTGACAAATGGCCCATCAGTCTCAAAAATTGCGTACTTTGAAAATCCACTTTCAATTACACTCATACATTTCCTTTCCAGCCAGTTAAAAACCTTTTCCGATACCATCAAATGTGTTGGAAAGCAAGAGATAACTTTAATTGAGGTGAAGGATGAAGTAATAAGCTGGTGGAAAAGTTAAATTGCAAGAAGGTTGAAAAGTTTCTCACCATTACTGTGAAAAATCATTTGCGAGAATTAGAAAATGGACACAAAGCAGTTGAAAAGTTTCAAAGCTATTCAGTATATTTCTCTGACACTTCCATTGAATATATTCAGGAGTGGTGAACATCATTTTTCACACCTCTTCAGTCTTTGGATTGGATCAATTTGAACGGACTTGGTCGAACATACAAAAAAGCTACATATTCATGAAGGCATTGTCACCAAATTTTACTGTGAGGGAAGAGGACTTATTTGATGACTTTGCATGTCACATTTCTGTTTCATCAGAAATTGTAAAGTCGCAGAAGGAAGGTGTTGCCAAAAGTGAAAGTAGTATAGTACCTTGATGAAACATTAACACTTTTGTTATAAAAGATGATATAACGATATAACTAAGGCGGAAGTCATTTGGGTTTTCTAAGTTGTTGATAAAAAAAAATTATTTCAATTCATGCTATAATTTAAGTTCAGTTTTTCAGTTTATGTTTCCCGAGTGTTCCATTGCCAGTGCCTTTACTCTTGGTGGAGACAAGGCTGCATATTTCATTGTGCATGGCTTGGCTCCATTCTTTCAGAACGATTTACTGGACCGCCTAAAATCATGTACCATCTTTGTAATTTGTTTTGATGAAGCGTTGAATAAAGTTATTTAAGGAGGGCAAATTAACATTGTAATCAGATTCTTTTATAAGTAAAATCATAAAGTCGTCAGTCGTTGCTTAAACAGTGTGTTTTTTTATAAAAGCACCGCTGAATAAATACTGAAGCATTTCTTGGATGGTATTTCTCCTCTTCCACTCTCTAAGTTTATACAAGTGTCAATGGATGGTCCAAATGTCAATTTAAAGTTTATAACACTTCTTTGGGAACACATCAAATCTGTCACAGACAATGAAGTATGTAGTTTGCTAAATCTGGGGACATGTGAGCTTCATGTTGCTAATGGTTCCTTGAGAACAGGAGTGGAACCTGTCAATTGGGATATAGGTAGTGTATTGCGTCACACGTACTACCTGTTCACTGACTCTACAGCTCGTCAAGCATTGTTTACCCAGTTGACAGGGTATACAACTTTTCTTCTGAAGTTCTGTGTTGTGCGGTGGTTAGATAATGCAACGTGCTTTCAAAGGGCATTACAAATTTGGGATCATGTTGTTAGGTTTCTCAAAGAAGAAAAGCTTTCTAAAACAAAACCTGTAGGGATACTGAAGTGTAAACTAGCTTTCTGCAAAACAATTGTAGATGGATTTCAGCCTTTCCTTTTTGATAGGGTTAGATATATTTTATTATTTTTCCATCATTTACCTTGAACGTATTGGCAAAACGTCCGCTTTCTTAATCGTCCATGAGAGGTGAGGCCAAAATAAATGTAATTACATTAATATTCCCATATGTATACTACTGTAAAATTATAAGGAAATTTTGTGAGAAGCTGGTCAGGAAACTGGGGAAAAAAGTCAGGAAAAGTCGGGGAGGATTATTTTACAAATACTGTGGGAACCCTGTATAGGGTGTAATGAGGTTAGCTGTATATAACTAGCTCAAGATAGAGATAGGGTGTAAGGACGAGGACTGGATAGAATTAGCTCAATACAGGGATAGTGTAATGAGTTGGACTGGATAGAGCTAACTCAATATAAGGGGTTGGGTGTAATGAGGTGGATTGGATAAAACTATCTCAAGATAGGGTTAGGGGGCGTATTTTTGTAGGTGTGGCAATGGACTTTCAAGTTCCTAATGCCATAGAATAGGTAAATGTATCTTTGTAAATATCAGGACAGTAATGTGTTAAGCCTAAGTCACTGATAGATTACAATAAAAACTAGTTATGGTCTTCCCAAGTGAATAATTTTTCCAATTAGGTTAACCCAAACATGCATGTGAGTTCTTGTTGTTCATATTCCTCTAACTCAGGGCTATCTCTCCTGAATCTCTTCATTATGTTTATGGAAGGTTAATATAAAATAAGTTTTCACAAAATAGGCCTGTAGAAACAAATGATCAACTTGATGGACATATTTTGGTCATTCATCATCTCAATATTTACGAAAAAATGCCTTGCTATGGGTTGAATAAATGATAACATCATGAAATTGCAAAGTGAGCAAAAAAAAAATCAAATAGTATTCACTTTCAAATCCCAATATGATCTAAGTAGAAAATAACTTATTTTTACAAAAAGTGTCAGACTTATTTGGATTATTTGAGATAAAAAAAATAGTTGTAGTTTTTTAAGTTACTATTTTAAATAAGTCCTTAAAATAAACATGCCTTCATAAATAATTACAAAATTACAGTTTTTTTAGTTTAGTTTTGGCTGTTAATGCATAAAAAATGTTGGCTATCCTCTAAATTGGTATTATTACTTGTGTACTGTGTGTAAACAAAGTTTAAAACTTATTTTTCAACTGAAGGAACAAATATCTTAACAATCTGACACTTCATAGTTTAAATCTTTACCAGGTATAATGTTGTTTCACACTGTGATTTTATCTCCTTTCTCTAAGTCAGGGAATGCCAATCCACAGTGCACTGGCCAGACAATGAGCCACTAAGTCATTTTTAATTACCCTTCATCTGTCCCTAGAAGGTTTTTCCAATAATATTTAGTGAAGTCATTAGTTTTAGGTACGTTTTGTAACAACTTATAGCAGAGCAAAATTGATCATTTTCCAACAAATCGGCAAATCATAAATAAGTAAATACAGTTACTCTACTCTAGATATACTATACAAAGCAGTAATTATATTTTTATATGAGTCATTCTTAAATAGATTTGTTTTCTTTTGTATCTGAGAAGAATAATATAGACTAATTCATAAATCCATTTTATCTTACAGTCTGATATAAACTTAAATATTCCCTAAACCTACAAATAAAAATATTATAAATCCAAAGTCATGCTGGTATTTGCGCTAAGAACAAAGAGCATTGTGTAGATCACCTGTTGCTCCAAGTCTGATTGAATTTTGGAAATACTTACCTGAAGAACAGTTTCTTGAGCATCATGATCTTTATTTAAGGTTCATGTTTAGATCAGGCTCCACATACATAGATTGTTAAAACGGGGGTGTTCAGGATCTTGTAGTACTCATTGAACAAAGTTATAATAAACCTAGGTCCCCAAACCAAATCTTTCAGAGTAACAGGCAATTTAATACTTTTCTTTTCGTAATTTAATTTGTCCCATTTGTAGACATTGAACTTGCATTTGTTTACCTAACATAACACCTGGCTAGACACTGATAATAATAACATTGCACACAGTTTTGTTACTGCGAAGAGTTGTTAGAAGTTGAAATGGCAGATATGCATTTTATTTATGGCCATGCCAACGGAAATGCTGCTGCCCCATGCATGTCGGCTCTATGAGGAACTATATTCCTATCACACAATTATTCCGTCCCATACATTATTTGTGGTAATCCACCAATGACTGTGTGAAGAAGGCTCTTCTCAA
The DNA here is from genome assembly GCA_902155825.1 of Timema genevievae. Classification (NCBI taxonomy): domain Eukaryota; kingdom Metazoa; phylum Arthropoda; class Insecta; order Phasmatodea; family Timematidae; genus Timema; species Timema genevievae. The sequence continues at coordinate 57,675 of CABFWO010003820.1, read as the reverse complement.
CCACGTGTTATGGATCAGGGGCGTACAAGAAGTGTTTCTACTCCCAATATGGAAGTTCGTTTTTTGAGAAGTGTGGAACAGAATCCAAGAACTAGTGTAAGAAGAATTAGAGCTATGAAAGGTATCAGTGCACCTCTGGTATAGAGAAGAGGCCTACTTCGTGAACAGTCGCTGTACCCGAACTATATTCAGCAAGTGCAGGGTATCCCTCTCTCTGATTCGCAAGCAAGGGTGGTGTTTTGCCAATAGTTGTTTCTCAGAAATTAGTTGTGAACCCAGGATTTGTTTTTGACATTTTTTTCTGACAAGGCTGGATTTACTAAAGATGGCATTGGGCACTTTAATAATAATCATGTATCATTATGGATGGATACTATTCTCAAATAGACACACCATTAGCAATAGTCACTAAATGTTCGGCTGGCCATTTTAGGAGAGAGACTATTAGAACTAATTGTTTTGCTGAACAGACTAAATGGCGGAGGCTATCTTAATGTTCTACTGAATATTTTATTTATTTATAAACTGTCTTTATTTTAATAGATTTAGGTGAAGTTAAGGTTGGTTAGCCTTGTCTTACACTTAACCAATACATCTGTAGCATTTAGCTAAAAGAGTCAACATAAAAGTGATGAAACTTACCCACCGTACTGCCGGCCGCATCAAATGGGAACACTAATAAACTGCACGGCTGACCACAACCACCCGGACACGTGTTAAACTCAATACTGAGCCTCGATTGTTGATACTGACAGGCCAAAGAACATAGAGACTAGAAACTTTGGTGCTGAAGAGGTGCTGCTCGCCCCTTAATTACGGAACACTATGGAACAGTTCCGATGGTTCCAGAACAGTACTTTCATGCGCACGATCTTTCCCGAATATCCCAGATGTCCACCCCTCCCCTTTTCTTCCGTCGCTCCGTCTTCTGGGTCGTATCATATATATATAGTGGTGTGTGCGCTATGTATGATCACTATTGGGCTTGGACAAATTAAGAACAGGAGGAGCTCTAGCTTCATTCATAGTGTAAGATCAAAATTCACGTTTCGGCTTAATTTATTATTTCTTGTTTTCAATCATGTAAACTTTATTATTCTAAATTCCTTTTTCGGCGATATAATTTATAAAACTTCAAGATAACTAAAAATGACTTTGTTTTTTTTTTTTTTTACTTTAAGAATTTTTTTTTTTGCATGATCGATATTGTCTTCGTTAAAGATCGATCTTTTGGTTAGTTCGTGATGTAAACGAGTTAGATCGATTATCATGATAGTATCGATATAAGGGAACTAAATCTGTTAAACATTGTGATATTCAGCCTTGTGGGCATTAAATGTAATATTTACTTGGGGACTTAAGTTTTTTCTTTAAACATGTCAGAACTTAATATTGATGATCTGTTATGGATATTGTTTATATTACTTAATCTTGGGGTTTCTTTTAATACATTGCGGGTTTGGTAAATGTCTCGATTATTAAGGAAACATACAGTTCAGATTAACTTAGGAAGTTATTATTAAATTTTTAATCTCTTTTGAGTATTGTATTACTTAATTTTTTTAAGAACCTTTTTGTGCGTGTCAACGCCTATTTACTTCTTGTCATTTTTATAGGATAACTGCGATTCTTGAGCCATTATTGTAATATTTTAAACATGCGAGGATTCCTCTAATTTTTTGTTTATATATTCTATTAAATGTCTCTAATTCTTGGCTTCTTCAATATTGTCATATATTTATATTTGTCATATTATTATATCATAGATAAATAAATACCTATTGAAAACAGTCAACATATTATTCGTAATTATAAGCAACCATGCCCTAGGTAATGTTATCAAATATATATATATATATATGTTATTCGTTATTTGTTTTGGTTTAGGAAGTATCATCAATAGTTATGAATCTCATTTAATTACATATCAAGAGATAGACCACTCCAGTATTCATATCCGCAACTAGGTGAGAACAGCGGATTCTGGACTTTGAATGTTACTGAAACATAACCAAAGCTTAGAACTCCTAGCACTCTCTCCTATTGCCCCCTTGTTTTTGCCCTGTCTTATTTATTGTGTTTTGGACCTCCTAAATTTTTTTATTTACTGTTAAGGAGGGTTCACATCATAAACTAAATACATTTATAGTAACTATACTTGATTCAATTTTCAATGTAATAGATAGAGCATCTCCATTCATTCCTTCATTCAGTCAACTATTCCAATATTTGTATATAAACAGTTTTATTTGTTATGGTTATAAAAAAAAAGCACCTGATTCGCCAATAAATTTTAAGTTTGAGTGAAGTTTAGAAAGCAGCCAACTCATTCAAGTCCCTTACTGTGAGGTAAAGGGCATTTTACGCCCATGATTGAGATTGAACAGGAATATGCAGATTGGTGAATTGGGATGCTTATAAGGGTGGAGTTTTTAACTTGTGTATTAAGCTGATGCTAATTCTTGAGTAAGTTAAAATTTGTGGCCAAGTACTACGGTGAGGAAGTCTGTAATAGGTATCTTGTGTAGGAGATTGGTAAGTGTATTGTCTGCCATTCATTTAACCGTAATCACTTTAGTTGTGTTACATGAAGTGATAATGGAGCTAAAACTGCTTGGTAGCCTGTACTGTGTCCAAGAAGAGACTGGATATTGACATGAGTTATATGAACGCATGGGGGAGGGGGGTCAGCAGCATGTTATTGGAGGATTACGTGCCCCCTAGAGAAAGACAACAAATGTGGCATATTCATGAGGGGCTCCACCTCATTTTTCGCTGTCAGACATCAATCACCTCAATGAAACATTTAATTGAAAATGGATAGGTCCAGTCGCGTGGCACCCCAGTCCTCTGATCTTAATCCTATGGACTTGAACTTAGAGGGGTTTATTCTACTCACCTCTAATATTTGATTAAGCAGACTTACAACAGCAAGTTGAAAACCGTTGACAGATGGTTTGAATGAGGCCAAGGATTTTTTTTAAAGAACATGTAACAGTCTGATCCGAAGATGAGAAATTTGTGGAAATGGAAGGAAAACATGTAAAACACCTTATAGTGATGAGGTAGTAAATTCGTGGCATGTAAACTCAAATAACATATAATTTTGAATCAAATTTATTTTCATTGCCGAAAGACATAATTTCTTGTATCTGTGAGTGAGTTGGTTTGAGGATCTATGTTTACTAGGACTTTTTACTCATTTCCCTGAGCACTACAAGATCCTGGCATCCTGTGTAAGTGGACAAACATTTTCTTCCATGAATGTTTTAAAATTTTAATTTTGTCCAACTATTACAGATTCATGCACAGCTTGCTAATATGCTTATTTTATGTAAATTAAAAATTAAACCTAACATTGAGAAATAGTAAAATGAAAAAAGCAGGTTCAAAAAAAATCACATTAAGTTAGTGTAGTATAAAAATATGTAAAGTTCACTTCAATTTTCTTTTAGTTTCTAGTAAATAAATAGTATTTATTATAACAATTAACTTGATATTCTTCCATTATAGTTATAAAATAATGTGAATGATTATAGAATTGGTTACAGTTGCCCTTCAAATGATGTATAACAATTTACTGGCCCTAGCTTAAAAAAAGGTAGACCAACCCTTTTCCAAATGAATTAACTCCCATTTATTCTGATTACCTTTCTCATTCCTGTCCCCTTGGATTATGTCATCGTAGTCATAATTGTGTTCAACTTGTCACTGAATCGAACTATTTCCACAACTCTGCCTTGTGAATTAGTAGCCACTTAGCAAAATGTCGGATAAAGCTTGATTCACACGCTCTCAAAAAATTGACTATAATCTGATCGAGTGTCACAGCAATTCACACTCTAGCTGAAATGTTGGTTGGCCTATAATGCTTTGTAACACACTTAAAACAGCTGGCTATCAATATATATAATTGTTTGAAGGATAAATGGATATTTTAGATTATTGTCATGATGTATTTTTTCTAATTATCATGTAGTATAGTGTTGTGTTGTATTTTGTTGTGTAACAAATCAACACAAAATGAGAACGTCACATACACTGATCATTTGACACGTTATTTCACACCATTTCTTAAAAGCTGTCTGCTGGAATCTTGCTTTGTAGGCGAGGCGCATGCGTGTATTGAGCCGGTTGGTTTAGGTGCTTGCATACTAAGTCTGATTCTTCCATGCTTATTTTTAGAGAGAAGTTCAGCCAAAGTTGAGATTGTTTCTCCTTGTATACAGCGACCTACACTGTTTACACTGATTGCTTGTGATTGGCTTAGAGCTTATCACATGAGTACATTTCAATTATGCTCATTGTGTTAATCCACAGTAACATTCGCCTGCAATTTCTTTGTTACATGTACCAAAGAGACCAAAAATAAACCATGAAATTATGTTGATGTGATATTTTATCATGCATAGGTGACTGGCATGTTTAAACTTGGTGTGTCAAGCAACTTAATGCTGCAAGCTTAGACCGATAGTTTCCCCTCTTCCATAATCTTTCAATTTTTTCCTTTTATGAGGTGGATGTGTAAAAGAAATGAATATATGTTTAAATTGTGTTCACAGATAGATGAGCTGAGCAATCAAGTAGGTCATTACTTCAAGTCTCAAGGTTTCAAACGCAATGATTCTGTGGCACTCTTCGTGGAGGGCAGACCAGAGTATGTTTGTCTATGGCTCGGATTGGCCAAGATTGGTGTGGTGGCAGCGCTCATCAATACCAACCTTCGCAAGAACCCTCTCATCCATTCCATCACTGTAGCCAACAGCAAGGCCATCATCTTCAGTGATGAACTTGCAGAAGGTGGGGAGTGCACATTTACATTATATTTGTTACTCATACAAGCACAAAAAAATAGTTATTATTAACATGTGAATTAAAATAGTTTCACAATTATTTTAGCCTTAAATATGTGACAGTAAATAAAATTTTTAAATGTTTCCAATCCCCTGAGAGTTTTAGCTACAAACTCATCTACTCCTTGGAACCAACACATAATTTCTGGGGCACAGATCTTCTAATATTAACACAAAACTTGGCTATTAAATATACTCCATAGTTTCTACTCTATAGTTTCACCTGGTGTGCATTCATTGTTCGTTGTTGATAGCTGCACAGCTATCCTAGTGGTGTGGTATATAGGGAAGATTGTGACCCTTGACTTTGGTGTAACTGAGAGGAGGGCAGGGGGATTGTAGGAACACAATACAGCATTACATTAGTCCAGCTTATACCTGCTGCACTCACTTGGAGTCTTGGTGATATCTCTATGAGGAGTGTGGGAGATAAGAGAGGTATCTGCTCACCTAGAGTCTCAGTGATATCTCTATGAGGAGTGTGGGAGATAAGAGAGGTATCTGCTCACCTAGAGTCTCAGTGATATCTCTATGAGGAGTGTGGGAGATAAGAGAGGTATCTGCTCACCTAGAGTCTCAGTGATATCTCTATGAGGAGTGTGGGAGATATAGAGAGATATCTGCTCACCTAGAGTCTCAGTGATATCTCTATGAGGAGTGTGGGAGATAAGAGAGGTATCTGCTCACCTAGAGTCTGTGATATATCTTTAAGTGGATGTCGTACACATTCTTTTTATTTTCAATTAATAAAATTTGCTAACTTCAGTTTTATGTAAATAAAGAGATTTAAATATAATATGAGTGTGTGTGTGTGTATACACATATTACCAACATTGTTTGTTTGTTTGATACTTAATTTGTAAAATTTGTTTAATATACTGATTACAAGCTTTAACATTATCTCCAAATTGAAGATATTTACGGTAAATTAATCATTCATCACAAACTAAACATCATATTTATATTAAATCACTTCTCTTCCTTTACTTCTCATATTCTTCTGATTGAAAGTGTACGATATGAATCAGACTCCTCCAACACACTCTAATGTGACCTTGAAACACATAATTGCTCCCCATGTGGTGATTGTGTATTTCCTCCAGACCATAATTTGCGTGGTAACTGAGCTGGTCCATGGTCAAGATCATTGAGATCTTGGAAACATAGCTTCAATATTGGCTCCTTTTTAAATTCTCTCTTCACATTGTATAAAAGCAGTACATGTTATTTGGAGTGTAGTCCCAGGCATATAGCCAAGGCGGGAGATAGTCTTGGGGGTCTAGTCCCTTCCAATAAAATGTTGACTAATACGACATTTAAGTAAAATTAATATACACCTTCCCAATACATTAAATGAAATATATATATATATATGGAATAATTGAGTTGAATCCTATATACTTGCCTGCACAGTCCTTAACACTAATACTCCACAACCCCTAGCACTAATAACCCGCATTCATTGGTACAACAACCCTCATTCCTTAGCACTAATAACTCTCATTCCTTAGCACTAATAACCCACAGTCCTTAGCTCTAATAACCCACAGTCCTTAGCACTAATAACCCACAGTCCTTAGCACTAATAACCCACAGCCCTTAGCACTAATAACCCACAGTCCTTAGCACTAATAACCCACAGTCCTTAGTACTAATAACCCGCATTCATTGGCACAATAACCCTCATTCCTTAGCACTAATAACTCTCATTCCTTAGCACTAATAACTCTCATTCCTTAGCACTAATAACCCACAGTCCTTAGTACTAATAACCCACAGTCCTTAGCACTAATAACTCCCATTCCTTAGCACTAATAACCCACAGTCCTTAGCACTAATAACCCACAGTCCTTAGTACTAATAACCCACAGTCTCTTAGCACTAATAACCCACAGTCCTTAGCACTAATAACCCACAGTCCTTAGCACTAATAACCCACAGTCCTTAGCACTAATAACCCGCAGTCCTTAGCACTAATAACCCGCATTCATTGGCACAATAACCCTCATTCCTTAGCACTAATAACTCTCATTCCTTAGCACTAATAACCCACAGTCCTTAGCACTAATAACTCTCATTCCTTAGCACTAATAACTCTCATTCCTTAGCACTAATAACCCACAGTCCTTAGCACTAATAACCCACAGCCCTTAGCACTAATAACCCACAGTCCTTAGCACTAGTATATCACATGTAAAACATTTTTTTTTTTTAAACGGGGTACACCTTCTTCAAAACATCTTGTATTTATTGTATACTATACTTAGTATGATACTGTCAGGAAATGAGGTTTAAAGCATTTATTGCAGTCCACATTATAACATTTTATTGTATTAATGGTACTCTTTTATTGTATTGATAATATATATCAAGAGTGACAGCTGCAGATCACATGACATGTCTTATAAATATATGAACATAGTTTAAATAACAATCATTTTCTGTTCTTACTCCCAGAATCTAGCACTATTGGAAGTCGGACACATAAAGTTGATCAATTGGCTTGTGTTACACCTAGGAAATGTTAACATAAATTGGTTTATTCCCAGGCTCATGGCATGACTATGTTTATATCAGGTGTGGAGGAGGTTCTAGACTCTCTAGAAGGTATCTTGATGTACCAGTTCAGTGATGCCAACCCTCCCAAACTCTTACCAAAGGCGGTGAACTTGAGCTCTGCCATTAGCAGGACTCAGGCTAGCTCTCTGTCAGAAGATATAGGGATAGCAGTTCCTAAGGACAAACTTGTGTACATCTTCACGTCTGGGACAACCGGGATGCCCAAAGCTGCCGTTATCACAAACCTCAGGTTTGTTAGTAGTTTCACTCTAATAAATTGATTTACATTCACATTTGCTTTTGAAGAAAATTCTCAAATAACACCTATTTATTCTAACAATAGTTTTCACTATAGGAAGAATGCATTGGAAATTATGCCAATATGTGTATGAAAATCTAGTAATAACATTTGTTCATAAACAATATACACTCTAATCCAATAAAATATAAACCTATTTATATTTAATTAATTCAAACTAGTTGAAAAATGATATCTGTGCACAGGAATCGAACATGGGACCTTGGCTTACCGTGCCATTGCTCTAACCACTGAGTTATCCAGAGTTGGTCCCATGCTCAGGGTCATTCTTCGCTCATAATTTAAGGCAGTCTGTTATGGACGTGGATAAATCATAAGCCACATATGAGCGATCAAATGTATCTTGAGCTATCAGATAGCACAGCGACTTGGAAGAGCTGTTGTGCTGACATGTATACAATACAATATGTAATTAAAGTGAAATTTAGATTAATACCTGCGTATAACCCGAACGGGTAGTAAGACGCGGTGCTAATAATAATAATAATAATAGATTAATACCAATACACAGATTGCAAACCATTTTCATTACGACACTGTCTCTATGGAGGAGACCACATTTCAATTGATTTAAAATTAGAAGCTAAAAATGACAATCTTGTGTTGTGTACTTGTCAGCCGAGTCATAGGGGGGCTGTGGTATCTGGTATCTTGCGATACTATTATTCGCTTATTGAAGCTGATGATTTCCACTCATCCATCACATACTCTACCTTAGACTACGAGTGAAGACTGATCCTGACACGGGACAAATCCTGGATATCTCAGGTGGTCCCCGGTTTGACTCTCCATTCCAGGTTGAAATGTGCTCTCCTCCATATGGACAGTGCCGTAATTACGATGATTTGTAACCTTGTGTTGATATCCACTCTTTATATTTGGCAGATGTGCTGTAGCTCTCAATAATTCCAATTAATACTAGTTCCATGTAGAACATCTCACCTGCCGGGTGAAATGTCAAAAAGTTGCTGCTATTTTCAGATATGTTTGTGTTAATTTTCAAAATATGAATTAAAATATTGTACACTATCAGTTTTTTCTAACTAATGTTTGTTTGTAAATATCACCAACAGATTTGAAAAAAAAAAAAAAATTAACTATTTTCTTGGTTACGTTCCTCCTTTAATAGCATGGGTAATAAAAGTAATTAAGAGGTTAATAAAATTCAAAAGGTCTCTACTAAAATTGGGCTATTTTGTTAAAACTGTAAGCATTGATGTAAAATATATTAATATTGCTATAATTATTACTTTGCTCCAATTACAACTTATCAGTCTTTGTTTTTGAATACATGCTCAAAATTTCCGTTATTATATTTCTTCCTGAAGTATTTTTTATAACTATTTCTATTATTTTAAGTTTTTCTTGGAGGTTACATTATTGCTAACACTAGGCAACCTTTATCTTAATCTACTACTAAGTATAATGAGGTGGAGTGGATATAATTATCTCAAGATAAGGATAGGTTGTAAAGAGATGGACTGGATAGAACTAGCTCAAGATAAGGATAGGTGGCATACTTTTGTAAGTGTGGTAATGAACTCTCGAGCTTCAAATACCATAGAGCAAGAAAGTGTTGAATTAAGTAAGTATGCTGAGTTCCTTAATGACCTGAAATCACTTTTTAATTCTTCCTATATTGTTTCTTAAAATTAGGACTTTGCGGGATCCCAAACTTCAGGAAATAATTCGGGAAATTGGTTGTTCCCAAAACTCGGGTGGGGAAAAAAATCTTTCCTGCTATTTTTTGAGAAAAACATTTAAAAAGTTACAACTAAGACCCAGCTATCAAAGTCAAGTTTGTATTTAATTTCTATTAAAAATACTATTAATTTATTAAATTTAAGTTAAGTAGATAGATACCTGAAACTTTAGTTGCTTTTATTTCATAGCTAACTTACAACACAACTGGATGCCATCAAATAACATAACCGCACTACTTATAATTGAGGGGGATATTTATCACTGGATCAATTTAAGGCAGGAAACATAGTTATAACGCAAATTAATGATAAAAATAGTTTTAAAATATCAAATTATGCTTGAAATACACCTTCACTAAACTTTTTAGATAGAGAGGGTGCGTGAAAAACCATGGATAGGTTGCATGGACCAGATATTTGCGTTGCAACACCTGATTGAGGAATGTACGGCAGAAAGAAAGTGTGTTGTGCATTTGTTGATCTGGAGAAAGCTTATGATAGGGTGAATAGGAGTTGATGTGGATTGTTCTTAGAGAGTATGGTGTGGATGCATGATTACTGACTAGCAACTACAATTATGTTAGTCTCTGATGGAAGTAAAGCATGCGTTAGGGTGGATGGAGCTTTGAGTGGATGGTTTGACATTGAACAGGGTGTTAGAAGGTTGTGCTATGTCTCCGTGGTTGTTTAATGTATTCATGGAGTTCATGAGGGATTCTTGTGAAGACGTAGTTGGTGTACAAATGGACAATGTGAATGTGAGAGTGCTGTTCTGTGTAGATGATGCTATATTAATTACTAAGAAGGAAAGTAACTTACAGAATGCATTAAATCGTTTGAATGTGGTGACAGGCAGTATAGATATTCATACAAATGTCTTATAAATTAAGTTGATAGTTTTTGATAAGGACATATCAGGAAATGATTGTCATCTTAATATGAATGGAAAACTGTTAGAACAAGTGAATGGTTTTGTGTATCTGGACTGAATGCTTTGTAAAAATGGAAAGGTAGATGGTGAAATCGACAGATGGATGAATGCACCTCAGAAAGTAGTTGGATATATGTGAACTATTGCAAAGAATGAGGTGGTATCAAAAGAAGCAAAGATGCCAGTATATATAAGTGTGTTGACGCCAATATTATTTTAAGGATTCGAAGCGTTGGTTTGTCGGGAGAAACACAAGAGCAAGGCGAATGTGGTTATAATGAGATGTTAAGTTTTGTCAAGTATGAAATATATCGATTTTTAGGTGAATATCAATATTTGGATTTTTGGATTAGAAACTTTAGAAAAATATTGATACTTAGATTTAAGTGGAAATATTGATACTTAGATTTTTGTGGGAATATCGATACTTAGATTTGTTGTGGAAATATTGATACTCAGATTTTTGTGGGAATATCAATACTTAGATTTTTGTGGAAATATTGATACTTAGATTTTTGTGGAAATATCGATACTTAGATTTTTGTGGAAATATCGATACTTAGATTTTTGTGGGAATATCGATATTTAGATTTTTGTAAATGTTGTTACTTGGATTATTTTGGAAATGTCCATTAGTTTGATGATATCTTCTTATCTAATTAGTAAAGGAAAGAAACTTACATTAAGGGCTAATCTTGGTATTTTGCTTGGAAAGTTTTTTTAGATAATTATTGGGTAATGAAACAGGTTTCGCTAATAGTAAATATGTATTCTTGGAATGATCTATTGAACTTACTATGATTATGCAAATTGTTAAGAGAGATATGTGTATAGGAGTAGGAAATAATGAGGGAAGTTATCGACTCATTGGATAAATTGTTAAGAGAGATATAATTTTTGTAATTGTCTTTTACGGAGATTATGTAATTTTGCAAACGGGTCAGTGCAGAAAGAAATAATAGTTATTATTAATTTTTGCTTATGTTATGGTTTTGAGCTTGAAGCCGTATTTAACTTTAAAATTGTTCTTTACTCCAAGCATTCTAAATCATAATGGATATAGTTGTGTTATAACTCAACGGCTATCAGAATAATTTCTTTAGCTTCTCTATTTATTGTCTCATGCTTATTTATATTTTTTGTCTCATGCTTATTTATATTTTTATACTCATATATTCATTTAAATATATTTATGAATAAATATCAACAAAATACCTTCAAGTTTTCTTTAAAATTAGAAATTATCATTATACCCTTAGGTAGTATATGTGTATTTCCCTATCCTTTCTTTTGAACATATATATATATATATATATATTATTTACTTTAAAGAAGACCGTCTATATATTATTCCCGCAACTGGTGTGAGTTGCGTGCTCTGAGTTTCGAATGTTCGTCCTCAGATATTCAAAAGTCAGAACTCCAACCACTCACTCCTATTGCCCCTTTTTCTGCCCCATTTTTTTATTTTGTCATTTGGGCCTCCTCCTATGTTTTATTTTGGTTAAGGAGAGTTCAACTGCAACTGAAACAAAGTTTTTGTTCCTTTTTATCTTGATTCTATTCAAAAATATGTTAGACATTCACCACTACATTTAATTTATTGAAACTATCAAATTATTATTTTTTATTGAAATGAATGGGAAGGCTAAGTTTAGAAAAAAATTATAAATCTGAAAAATAAATACAAGCCTAAAGTGGAATTTTTTTTTTATTCCCCATTTCTTGTCTCATTCCCACAGGAAATCATTATTTCCAGTTCAAGAATTTTTCAAACTAAAAATGTCATTTCTGCGCATGACTACTTAAAACATATGTTATATAGTTTTTCTTCTGTTTCTGAGAAATTCATGGCAATAACTTTTTAAAGTAAAGTTAAAATAATTGGTGTCCAAACAGTATTAATGAACTCACACTTAAGCTATCACATATTTTGTAATATTTTCAATTGTTTTGATACGTATACATCTTTGTACTATAATATTATAACTTATCTAATGTTATTTCAATGGCAAGGCATGTTTTCTATAAACCATTGGTCAATAAAAGTCAAGGTAAAGACAAGTTTTATTATTCTTGTTGCTAAATGAATTTATTAAAAATTTTAATGGACAGTAATTCCTAACTTACTTCTCAGCTATCAGGAGCCTGCTTGAGTAATCTTGATCATATCTGTTAAAATGTAGGTTCATGTTCATGGTTGTGGGAGTCCACTGGATGTTGGACGTTGAGTTTGACGACATTATCTATGACCCACTACCCCTCTACCACACGGCTGGAGGGATGATAGGAGTGGGGCAAGTGCTACTCCATGGGTCCAGCGTTGTCATCAGGAAGAAGTTCTCAGCCTCCAACTTCTGGACAGACTGCATAGCCTACAAATGCACGGTGAGTGCTGTCCTTGGATATGACTATTTTTGGACGCTTTGTATGTTTGGTGCTTGCATCATCATTCAATTTATAATATTTTCTGCAACTAATTATGTGATCAATTTATTTGCGTGTTACTCTCTAATATTGTTGTCAATATAATGATACTTGTGGATCTTAGCAGTTTGTTTAGTTCAGTAGTCTCACGCTAGTCCAGGAGCATGTTGCGGACCATAACCTTTGTAGCACTGTCCAGACAGTACATAATACTTTACTCATGCTAGTGGGTAAGGGATGAGCATGATAGACTTAAGACAAAATGTACCTTAATTTGTGTTAAGGTATGGTGTGAAACTATTTAGAAAAATCACCAATGATAGATCAACCCAGGACTCGAACAGCTACCTCCTTGTCGCAGGCAAGCCTGATGGGTTTTTTTCCCACTACCGCCATTGTGGGTCCATTCTAGTTATTTGATATCATCATCATCATCATCATCCAGCCACTGACTCGGTCTCTTTGGAACACAGGCCTCTCCAGCGTCTCATTTCTCCTCACCACCTCTCCTCCTCCACAATACTCTAACTCCCTTCAGCCACTTGTCCCTTGGTATTCTTCTTGGTCCCCTGCTCTCCACTTCTATTCTCCTCACATGGCTGTACCACCTTATTCGTCTCTTCTATATCCTGTCCTGCACTGCACTGGCTCTTCAACTATTCTTCTCATTTCTCATCCTATCCATTATTATCACTCTTATAGTACTTCTCAGATATTTATTTCACAGCCATGAATTCTGCTTCCATCCTGTTCCTTCATCTCCCACATTTCCGCTGTTTATGTCAATATTGGTACGTAGCACGTCTTGTAGATCACTCATATTCACTCCTTAGGCGCATCCTTACTAAAAATTATACTTTTCACGCTTCTGGAAACATCTTCTGGTTGCCTCTCTCACTTATTTATCTTCTGTTTCTTCCACTTTATTCTATCACAATCCCCAGGGCCTGGATTCACTAACGAGCGCAACTTTGCACCCAAGATACTCCCAAAGATGCGCCTTATTATTTGCTCCAGTTGTTTATTCACTTAACAAGGCACAACCTAGTGGCAAGATTATGGTGACGTCACCATAAACATCATCAATTGTTCTTTTTTCGACCAATCTTTGTGAAGAATTTACTTTCAAAGTCAAGGCTACTTTATTTTAAATGTCTATAAAATGACAGTAAATACAAAGAGCTCTACACATTTTGCTAATAAACTAGCAATAAAATTAGAAGCGACCTCTTTCTGGCTGCTTTACAAAAACAATATGTCACCTTCCACGTTTCTGTATGTTCTATGTGTGGGCCTGGAGATCTGTCAGAATGTCTTTGGCTGAGGATAAAGGGGGGGGGTTAAGATAATTTCTCGTGTGGGTTCATGATTGACGTTAGACTTGGCTTTTAAGAGGTTTATTAATACTACTGTACTATTACAAATATGATGTTAAAAGTGAAGTTAAAAATGTAGAACTTAGTGAATATAGAGAAGCGAGTGACCGAATGAGGTGTTACGCGGTTTACCTAATGGCCTGTTTGACTGATAGGCGGTCCCTGCACGGTTAACTAACCTGGTCCCTCTAGTTTGTTTATTGATTCATCATAACAATCCTCGTTTGTTTATTGATTCATCATAACAATCCTCGTGTCATTCACCAATGACAACATAAAATGTTTACACAAACATGCCTTCCAATTGAGGCTGTTCGATGACATTACCTGGCTTCATTTAAACAATTCAAACACATTTTAGAACCTCTTAACTCTCTCCCCACTGGTTGACAAAATTTCATTTTTCTTATGTTTATTTACACTTCTCAATCCCTCACACTTATGACTCAACATTTGTCATAGTGTCAGCTAAACTGATTGGCAATGTCAAGCTAAAACTAGCTGGGTCAGCTTTCTGGGCCTGGCATCTCATATTTACCTTCCCGAACATATACAATGAGGCTATAACAAACAAAATTACCACACTTGGCATGCCATAACAAACAACAAGTCTGTCTCTCTGCTATTTTTGTTTTAACATGGCTAGTCATTTTATCAAAGTCTACTGTGGAACCACTAAAAATTATGTAATTGTCCAATTTTTCCTGTAAATGGGTAGAGTACCCCAAATAAGAAAAGTTATTACCCTCACTCCAAACTACATTGGTTAACACTTTGAATCGCATAGTGGTCTACTGGCTCTTAACCTCTAACCTGCCCTGGTGAATGGCCAGGAACTTAAAATGCCTTCCTAACAAGTCACAATCTGAGGCATTTATAATCCTTCCTGTACTAGTTAGACTTTTGGTTATCGAAGGAGTGGAACTTACACTTTCTTTACAAACAAAGGTGACCTCATTATCCTTTGGTACCACATATAACCATCCTGCTGCTATCCTTTTAAAAAGAGGACTCTTTAAAATACTTATCTTTCTTTTACATGATGCATTATTACATTTAGACATAAACAAATTTGTAATATACTCTATAGCAGGGATGTGTACAGGTTAAGTTGGTCAATCTGGATTGAACTGACTAGAGTAGTTATGGCAGGAAGTAATGAACAACATGGTCAGGTCTAAGACTTTATCTTTTGTCCTTGACTGGGCGTCGTAACGTGCGCGAGATATGTGGTTCGTATCCCAGATAAAATATGTGTATGTGTGAGGACATAAATTAAAAATACAATTTTTTACATTGCTATCCAACAACATTAAGTTATTGGGATAAATAACCAAATTTTGTCCTTAACACTCGGAAAGTATCTCTGATCTCTTGATAAAAGCTATTTTTTAGTCTTTACTGATTAAAAATACTTCAGCTAGATCAAATTATCTAGATGTTCCTGTCTTATCCCAAGCTACTGGATTAGTATGAACTTTATACTCCTCAAAAATTCCTTCCCTGGTTAACAATTAATTGCAAACTAACTCCCACAAGAATGACATTTACCGAACTCATTCTGTAAAAATCATTTATATACATCGTTTTCATGGAGTGTATTATTAATAGTGGCGGTTGGATGCTCTCACTTACCAGTGTAACCAGTTTAGGGAACAACTCTGGTTCTATAAGCATGCTGCTCTACTGATTTCTGGTACTGGTCTCCAAATTCATACCGGAAATTACTCAATTTCAACCGTACATTAGTTAATCCTTCAGCAACCCATTCAAGTCTACATGTGAGGTAAGAATATGCATCCCTCTCAACAAAAAGTCTACACTAGCATTATACTGTACGTACAGCTTCTGATAATGGATAATGTTCAATATAATTTTGCGCTAACTGGGAAATGAACCTGGTATTGGTCAGTATCTTTTCCTGTAACCCCTTCATAAGTATTAATTGATTCTTATGGTCTATCAGTAATCCTTCCTGCTCCTGATCCAATTGAGTTAATTTTTCCTGCAACAGGGACAAATCTTCGGAGTCTTAAGGTTCCAAACAAACTTCTAAGGACCTTAGCCCCTAAGTTAAACAAAGATCTTCCCTTATGATGCGTCTTGGTTGGCACCAAGTTAGCTAAGCTACTTAATTCTAAGCTAAATTTATGGAAAACCTCCCTTAACTGTTTTAGAGAATTTTGGAAATTACTCGTTTAAGTGTTTTCCTTATTTCCTAAAAATAACCCAATACCGGACTGTTGAACTATTTTAATTGCCTCTTCAAGCTGCTCGTGTTCCTCTAACAATGGCCTTAGGATAAAATCCAAAACCATTTTAAAACCATTTTCTGACAGTGCTACTTCCCTTACATATTCAAATGATATCCCTGAATTTGTGGTTTGAACAACTGGTTCAGGTTGGGTCTGAACCAATTCCCCTAACCACAAAAGTACTAAAATTAATTCTCCTCTAATTATAGTTAATGCACACAATAATAACATAATAATTACCACAATGACACAACAATAACATAAGCCAGATTATAAAAATAAAACTTCCTTTTACACAACAACAAATGACATTCAAAATATTCTTTTTTCTCTCTTTATCCAACGTATTTGGCTGATTACAGCACTCTTTAACACTGGTTGCTATGAACAAAACACACTCATTACGCTTCGCTGCACTTGCACTTCTTTCTTTCCTTTTTTTTTCTCTTTCTCCGAGAGAAGATTACTTTTTTCCTCTCTCTCACCTCACACTTTTACAACTTGCTCATCACATGGTGATGAGCCGGCGTCTTGGGCTGAGTTCTCACTCTAGGTGATGTTGGGGTTGGATCTGAGGTATGAAGACCTTCCCTCTCTTATCAACCGCCTGGCTGATGGGCGTCTTCCTTGGTATACCTCGTCTAGATCTGTGAACAGAACTGTGCTAGGATTCCTAGGCACAAAAGGTTTCATTCTCCCCACATTAACTACCGGTGAGCGATAAGGAAGATGGATTATTACTGTAACCTTATCTATGTCCCCAAGGATTTGGTAAGGGCCGGTAAACTTTGTTAAGAATTTCCTAACCTGGTTCTTCCTCAAAGTTGTCCTCGTCAAATAGACCCAATCCCCAACATGATACGTAGTTGGCTGCGCTAACTTATCGTGTTGTTTGTATGCACAGCCATCGTAGTTTAGTCTGTTCTTCCTCTTCTTCAGTCTGGCTGAAATATGAACCCTCCTTAACAGT
>CABFWO010003820.1:14729-33100 GCA_902155825.1 Timema genevievae | reverse complement strand
TTTTACCTTTTCTAATACTGAACACCTAGATGTGTTCTCGGAGTAAATCAAGACAAGAGTGACGTTCTTGAGCTCTCACGTCAATATATACGCTCGTTTACTCGCTCAGAGAGGGGATGAAAGGGGAAGCAAAAACAAAGGAAAAGACATCACATGACAGAGAGAGAGAGAGAGATACTCGAAGGCACGGGATTGATGGAGAAGCACCTCGAACAAAAACTTTCCACAGAACATGAGTTTCTTTCTAGCACATACGTCACACATTTTCCCGGCATTCCCAGCGACGCCTGGTGTCACAAGCTCGACTCAGTCTAAGAACACAGTTTATTGTGCGCGGAGGTGTGATTGGAGACGTGATGCCACAACACAGTATAATCGGGCGGTGGTAAGCCTACACTTGTTTTGTTTCGTTCTTGTTTAGTTGTGGACTTAGTTTCTTCTTGTAGCTTAATAGCATTAAACGCTACAACCCCCATAACTTCAAATAAAGCCTTGATAATTGTGTCTAAGAATTCCTACTTTCACTCTCCACAGCTCCTCCCTGCAACTGGTGATTCACCACTGATGGTTCGAACCTCCTCTCCACTGAGTCCTAGTACAGCGGTCCTTGTTACTTTGACACGCACCGATCGTTGCGCGAAGCGGTTGCCTTACACAATATTTCACTCCTGAAACTCTTCTTGTAATAATAGTATTGTTTTATGAAAAAAAAAAACACACCTTAGATTGCCACTTAGATTTGAAATCTGACAAAAATTGTCAAAGTCTACTATCCTCACTTATGACTACCAATTGTCAACTGCCGCGTTTCTGTGTGTTAACAGTTTGGTCTTAGATATATGTCAGGATGTCTTTGGCCGAGGATAAGGGGGGTAAGGGGGGGGATGATATAATTACTCTTGTGGGTTTGTGATTGACGTTAGTCTTTGATTTTATTATTACAAATGTGATGTTAAAAAGGAAGTTAAAAATTTAGAACTTAGTGAATATAGAAAAGCGAGTGACCGAATGAGGGGTTACAGAGGTTTACCTAATGGCCTTTCTGGGCCGCTGGCCTAGTTCCTAGCTCAGGACTGCTGACACCTCCTTTTACCTCAGTCCCTCTAGTTTGTTTGTTTATTGATTCATCATAACAATCCTCATAACAATCATTGTGTCATTCACCACTGACAACATAAAATGTTTACACAAATATGCCTTCCAATTGAGGCCTCGATGACAATTAGTACATTATTTAATATTCATTATATTATTATTTTAAAGCTTAAGTTCCATTAATAAAACATTTATAGAAACTTTAAAACTTATTTTAAAGCTATACTGACCATATTTAGTGACGAAATCTCTTTGGACTTGGAGGAATACAAACCTCTTTGGATCTAGACAGTTCGTGGTTTTGTTTTGTAATAATGCAAGAAATTCCAGTGTGTTGTTTGAATGTGAAAATTCAACCATATAAGGTAAGTAATTGCTTTGTTACCACTATCTGAATTGAAACAAATTTTTTGCTTGACAGACATGGGTTATTTTAATTTCCTTATTATAATTGGGAGTACAGCTAACTAATTGTATTTTAAACCATTATGATAAATGCCACCATTTAAATTTATTGAAATGACAATCATGATTTAATAGCTGCGCCTACACTTGGGTGGTGACAAATAAAAGGTGCAACTTTGCTCTTAAATTGTCCATGCTTCTTTTAGTGAATAGGGATTTGGGCACATCTTTAAAAGTTGCGCCAGCGCAACTATTCGCTCCCGTTAGTGAATCCAGGCCCAGGTGTTTAAAGCTTTCCACTATTTTCAACTGTTTCCCCCTCCAGTCACACAAGTCGTGCACCTGTCTCTATTGTTGTAGTCACTATCTAACTCTTACTTATATTAAACCTAATTCCATATGGCTTCAACACTTCATCTCATGCATCCAATTGCTTCATTGGCCCATCCATCAGGTTGATATAATTATGTTTAAGATTTCAATCTGATTATAATTTTGAAGATCAAAATCCCCTTAGAACTATTCCCTTGAATATGTTTGTTAACAGCTGTTAATTAATAGAGCTGTTATTGCGACTCCCCACCTACCCAATAATATTGAACTCTTGAAATGACACAAGATATACTGGAAGTTATTGTATGTATAAAACTGTGAGCCAGGTTGTGATATAAGTGTCTCGCTGGCCGTGAGTTTGCAAACCCTGATTTACATGAATAGACAATACCCACACTGGCGGTCACTTTGTTTAAGATGGGACTTGCAGATGTTGAGGAGGTTGAGGTTCGAATCTTGGTCAGAACCATTCAGTGTGATGATATTTATCATAGTATCCTAGTTTCGCACTGTGTGTGCACTTCCTCTAATCCACCCTCCTTATCCGCACCCCTGTTATTAACAAGTGTTGTGCAGGTGTGTGAATGTTGGGGGGTAGGCCTACATGGCGGGGGTTAATTGCTATAATAAGATCTCGCTCTCCTGTGCTATGATGTTTTTATGTTTATTTTTGGGGAGATGTTTTTAAAATTCAAGGTCTAAGATATATGGGAGGAAGGCTTTGGAGTGATCTTAAAGTTAAAAAAAAAAGGGAGGGGCCTCCCCGCCCTCCACTAATAACTATTGGTGGTATAGAAGGTTATGCATTTTTAAATATACTTTTTGAGGTTTTAGTTTAGCAAAATTTAATTATGAAAGAAATAAATGTTTTAAAATCAACAAATATGTAGTAGTACAAATAATGTAAAATAAGCATTAACAAACAAAATGTAAGAATGAATAAAAAACACCCGAGTGAAATGGTTGGGTTTTTTAGCTCTAAATACATAGAAAGCTCACATTTGCTGAGGTAAACTGCCAGGAAATTCCCTGGTTAATACATGAGCACTTGTAAGATTCTGGAAAGATTGAGATCTTACAGACAACAAAGGTGGGTAATGGAAAAGTGACACAAAACCAAAACATTTTGAGGACTGGGATCTGTCCTTCATGTTTTTACAATCATCAGGACAAGCTAGTCTAGAGTATGGATAAGAATATAGCGAGCCAATCACCAAGTACTCTGGACTCTGTGTCTTTACCTTCCCTTGGTGTGTTTGTGTTTTTGCTTGGTTATTGTAGTAATTTAGGAAAATAATAGAAACTAGTTGTCCTGGTCGAAAAATTAGCCTTCTTTTGAAATATATAAATATATATTTAAATTTCTTATCTCAATATGAATGACATAAATTTTTAAATTCAACATTTCTTAGGACAAATTATATACTTCAATGAAGAAGTTGAATTAATAGGCTAGATAGACTTTTTTTAACTTGCTAATTCTTCATATAAATAAATTAGAGAACCTGTTTATAAACAACATTATTTGTGTAAGAATATATTCGGGTAAGAATATATTTACGCCATTTAATGAGCTGTCTCAGCTGAGTGCAACATATAATTGCCCATCTGCAAATACAGGTTTAGGTATAATTATCCCTTGTACAAATTTGACCTTGACTCTTGGTAATGGCAAAACAACTGTCAATAGAAACGGTATTTGTTGTAATTTGAATAGAAAAATGTTATCTGAAGGAGAAAATTTCACTCTAGGAATACGTACTTGTTCCACGCGGGATGCTCCAGGCATTACCTCACTATCAATGGTGTTATTGTCCAGATATTTCACTCTCAATCTTGTACCATTTATCAAACTCTTAACTGTGTTTAAGTTACGCATAAGAAAAACAAATAAGTTTTTTGAACTCCAATCTCTGCCTGGGCAGTTTGCTGACTTCCAGATGCTTTGAAAACTCTGCAAGAAATTGTAGTTGTTCACTGAACGGCACTACTATAATAACTCAAAATATCACCAGGCGATCATCATAGAATTTCACTTTTCATATTGCGAAATCTTAATTTTTTGGAGTCAAAATTGCTTTGTTGATAGTCAAATCGTCAGCAATGGTTTGGTTGATAATTTCTGCATATACAAAATCTGCTAAAATATACTACACTGCCTGTTCCTAACAGATATTGCTGAATCAGTCAAGCTGAGGACCAGAATCTAGAGTTCCAAGCACTGTTCCAGTAAATGACTTTTCAGTTTGGTAGAAAATTGAAATTTTTCAGGCAGGTCTAAGAACCACCCCAAGCAACTATTAATGTCTGATCCGTGAATTTCAAATTAAAACAGTAAATATGGAAGGAGGCTCCCTCAAGATTGCTGAGACTGATATAAAAAAACTATAGGGGTGACATAAAATAGAATATACACTTAAGTCAATAGACATTCCAGAGCCAAATGATGAGTGAAAAAAGGGTAAAAAGTAAATTTAATCAAATATAAAAAGAGGATGAACTTTCCAAATATTGTAAAAGATTAAAACGTTAATATGGTCAAAAAGGGCAAAAAAAGTGTAAAAATTTATTAAAAAGGATATAAAGAGAGAAAATACACACAAAGGATAGAAAGTGTCAAATAGTCAAAAGGATAAAATGGGTGAAATAACATATTTAATAGGTTATAAAGGGCAAATGGTGCCAAAAGGGGTAAAAAGAGTAAACAGGGTTAAAGGGGTAGCTTAGAAGTGGGGCTAAAATCTCGGCCAGCTCTAGTGAGGGTGATATTTCCTAAATGCTTCCTTCCTCATCTTTAGCCCATTAGAGTAATCATCATATATGTGTATAGCCTGGTCAGGCAGTAAGACTTGATGAAACACAGACAACCCTCACTCACTATCATACAAGTTATCTGGACCTTAGCAGAATACACTGGTTTGGTGTTTGTCACAGTAAAATACTTGGTTATCTATAGCTCCTGAATTGGTTAAACAAATAAGGAAAATAAAAAAATTAAAATATTCACAAAATGTACTTTATTTCAATAACTAATCCCCTGAATACTCGACTATGTCAACATCGGTAATAAACAACAAGGATGTGGTCCTTTTTTCTCCCCATTCCATGGGTAAGAGAGAGATGGAGACGGAATGACTGGTTTTACAGTCAACCCTACTGTAGTCTTGGTATTGAAAGCCTTCACATTGGGCGCTTGGGAGTATTGGACATGTCAAGTGGATGTGAATTCTTGTTTTGCACGAGTTTGCTGTTGGTATTTCTGTTATCTTAAGACCTTCACGTGACTCTCACGAACATCCTATCAACCTTCATTTAGAAACCAACCCTGAACAGGTTACTTGTATCACAGATCTGTTGTTCACAAAAGGAGCTCAACTAAATGTTAAAATAACAATAACAAATATTTAGCTATGGCTACCCTGTTTTGAATCTTTTTTTTCCCCATTTTTTCTGTAGATAGCCCAGTATATTGGTGAAATCTGTCGCTACGTTTTGTCTACACCAGAAAAACCTGAAGATAAACAACACAAAGTTAGGCTGATATTCGGTAATGGTCTGCGGCCTCAGATCTGGGATAAGTTTGTGGAGCGATTCCAAGTACCCAGAGTAGGGGAGTTCTATGGAGCCACTGAAGGCATCTCCAACTTGGGTATGTACACATGTGTTTTTTACTCATTTTATATACTGTTTCACTTTTTCCTGGAACATCATCACCATCAACTGTTTCCAGCCTGTGGCCGGCTCACTTTAGTAATATTCTTCCATCTTCTTCTTTCCTTTCACCTTTCTTCCTCCTTTAATTTCTTTCATTCATACTCTCCTCACTTGCACACTTTCAGTTATCTGCTCCTTCCATCTCTTTCTTGGCCTCCTTTGCAGTCTTTTCCCTACATACTTCATTTCTATAATTTTCTTTTACATTCTTTCTTTTTCCATCCTCATTACATGTCCATACCATCTCACTCTTGCTTCCTCCACTATCTCATGTACTCCCTGTACTCCTACTTTTTCCCAGATAACTTAATTCCTAATCTTGTTTCTCCTCGTGACAGCTAACATGCTCCTCACAAACTTAATTCCCATAGCCTCCACTTTCCTTGTCTCTCTATATATTCACTGTCCATGTTTCTGCTACATATGTGACAATGGGTACAAAGTACGCCCTGTACAACACTTTATTACACCTCAAGAGCACTTCCCTTCTCTATAGCAGGTCTTTTACACACCTATAGAACAACTATTTCTGCCATCCTATTTCACTCGGTTTTAAAACTGTGTGTATTGGAGGAGCGGCTCGCATGTTGTTCTGTTTATATTAGTCTGGCTTCCTTCAAGCACCGCTTTGATATTTAATATTTAGAAGCGTTCCATTGTTGTAGACTTGTCTCAAGTACTGTCTTGTCTCAGTACTGATGGCCTAGATTCTTGATATCTCTCTTTTTACTATTTGTAAACTAATATTTCCAGCTGTTAGAACAGTTGTCTTGTTTGTTTCATGTTACTCTTTTTGGAGTTAACAGACGCTAGCTAATTCAGTAAGCAGCTATCGCTGTAACTCCTTAAATACAGATTCCCTAGTGTTAAAAGTTGTTCAATGTCATTATTTGACCGTGCTCATCACATTTGAGGCTAACAGCCATATGGATGGAGAAGTGTTTTGTATTTTTGCTTAACCGTAACTTAATTTAACCCTCCTGATTAGAATTCTTGTAGTTAACTGTTTTATACACTTTCATTTCAGAAAGTGTGTGTGTCCTTCTTTAAGGAATCGCACATTATTTAATCCTCAACCCAAGCATTGTTGTCTCAGTTGAGTGTTAATTTAAGGTGCCTCGCACCGAATACGGCAATTTGGTAACAATGATTCTTGTTATATTGTTTATGCCTAACATTAAATATGTAATGTGTGGAATGCCTTCATGTCTGTGAATATGTAACTATTCTCTTTTGTTTTGATATCAATAAACCTAATTGTTAACTTAACTTGTATTTCTCTCTTTTGCTTAACATTGTACGATATCCTACCCTCGTTAAACTCATTTGTATTTGTCACCATCTTTATTAACAGAAGCTAGGGCTAGGGTTCGAATCTTATGTCAAATATATTTGCCTGTCAAGTTTTAGTTCCTCTTCATGCTGTATTTTTACTAATGAAGATTCTCCAAGTACATCTTTCCCTCTTCATGTCAAACAAATGAAAGCTATTAGTTCTGGTAGTTGTCAGTTCCCGCACTGGTGATATTCAGTGCAATATGCGTGAGGTAGTTTATTGTAGGGCAAGGAATCACCTTGGATAGTGTTCATATATGGAGATGTCCAATCAAAGAGCTACCTTGGTACCACGCATGGGCAATATCACAAACATAACTTTACCATTTGCATGCTAATATTGTCTAGTCCAGTAGCTGAAGACTTGATCAAAGTCGTTTTAAGGTAGCCGAGTAGCATGCGATTAGAGAGATTTTGCTTGTTTACCATAATCTACAATTCAACCAATCCCTTCTCCTTGTATTGCCTGCAAAACCTGTAGTTGTAAAAATGTATTTTTTGTAAACCAATTATGTGACTTGCCATTAAAAATAGTTTAGTAAACATTCCTTTAATATAATCTCTAAATAAACGGTTGCTTTTGTATTTTATTCTCTCTTTCCTTAAGGAAAACCTCTTTTCCCTTTTTGAGTTAATTTGTAATATGTATTTGAAAGTAGGTACAGGAAAGGTGGATAGAAAACTTATAAAAGGGAACTAACACAAAATGGTTGTAATAATTAAAAGAAGAACATAGCTCTCACTTTACATTGCTACCACCTGACCCTCTTTAAGGGAATCGATCGTCACCGCCCAATCCCCCGACCTAGGTTTCATTCTATCAGAACTCATCAGGGAGGAGTTTGAAACGCGCAACGCAACTTCCTAAAAGAGGTAACAAAAAAATACAAATGGGAGAAAAAGAAAATTGTTAAAGGATGATAGGACACCTAGATATGAACATGTAAAAAGTATAACCTAAAGAGCAAACGCAGTAAAAGGACATTGGATGCAAATATGTATATATATCTTTATTCTAACTAATATATTAATATAATATATCTCTTTATTGTATCTAATAACTTGATGTTTTATTTTCCAGTGAACATTGACAGTACGGTTGGCGCTGTTGGGTTTGTTCCGCGGTACGCCTCTTTTGCTTATCCTGTAGTTCTGGTCAAAGTAGACGAGGCAACTGAAGAACCAATAAGAGATGCGAATGGCTATTGCATTAAATGTCAACCAGGTTTGTACTTTTATATTTGTAACTACACAAGGGTTGGGTGAAGTTTGTTCATATATACATTGTTTAGCGTAACATGTGGGACCCATTTCAGTGGTGGACAGGAGACACAAAAACAATGAATAAGGTTAAAAATATGTGTTATTTTACCTTGTTTCTGAGCTATAGTCATGTTTGTACTCAAGTAATGGGAAGCTCGTTAACATTATAGAAAGTAATAAAAATGACCCCCTCCGGCCTAAATGTAAGGGCTCAGCCAAACTGACAAGCAAGCGACTAGGTGGCCAGACAAGCGAGCGAACACGTGATTAGCAGATAGCTCTCGTTAGTTGTTGACGAGGAGACTCCAAATCTTGGCTGAGTGAACTGATGGGGGTTTTAACAAGTGATTTATTGTTGTGGTTTTCTCATCCTCTCTCCACGCTAATGGTGATTCTTATTTGTAAAGGCCTACTTTTAACCAGTTCTATCTTTCAAGTGTGCGCGCTCAGTCAC
Organism: Timema genevievae; assembly: GCA_902155825.1. Lineage (NCBI taxonomy): Eukaryota > Metazoa > Arthropoda > Insecta > Phasmatodea > Timematidae > Timema > Timema genevievae. Next base: position 24,501 of record CABFWO010003820.1, on the reverse strand, counting down.
TCGCTCGCACGCTTCAGTTTGGCCACATCTCATTACAATCAATGTGTTCTATTTTATATTTTAATCACTCGCTCAGTCTGGCCGCCCCCTAAGTCAGCAGTTTCAAAAACACACTGCATTCAGGCCCAAGCTGGACATGCAAGTCTGTAGTGGTCATGCTGTAGAATGCTGCACTCTTTCAAAAATACACTGCATTTATGCTGTGTGTGGCACTTAATGCTAAGCAGCTCCACATTACTGGAGTACAAACATGACTATAATTTGGAAATATGGTCAAATGGGACACATGGTTGTATGAACATATTTCATTGTTTTCATGTCTTTTGTCCATTGTTGAAGTTGGGGTTCATATGTTATGGTTAATCTTGTATATTATATTGTTTAAAAAATATATCAATTCTACACAATACTTTAAAAGTGGCGTGTAATTAAAAATATCTTCTTTTCTACTAATCCACACACATTCTTCAAATAATAGTTTGTCATCATCATCATCATCTTGAACTGTTTCCAGCCTGTGACCGGGTCTTTTTAGTAAAATGCCTCCATCTCCCCTATCCTTCTTGCACTCTCCTCCACTCTCCTCCTCTCACTTGCACACTTGTTGCTGTCTGTTCCTCTTATCTCTTCCTTGGTCTTCATTGAGGTATCTTCCCTACGTACTTCTTATACATTAATCTTCTTGGAATCCTCTTCTTTTCTATCCTCATTACGTGTCCATACCATATGATCCTAGCTTCCTCTTCTATCTCATATACCCCCTGTACCCTAACTCTAGACCTTACATCTTCATTCCTAATCTATTCTGGTGATGCACCTCAAAACTTTATTCCCATGGCCTCCCCTTTCCTTGTTTCTCTTTTATCCAAAGTCCAGGTTTCCGCTGCATACCTTATTATGGGTATGAAATATGCTCCATACAGCACTTCTCTTTTCCATAGGTCTCTTACACAGCTGTATAAAGCCTCTCCCTGCTGCCCCCGTCTCATTTTTGCCTCAATCACACTACCCAGATACTTCACACTCTTTGCTTCTTTCAAATCTACTCCATCCAGTTCTATCCCTTTTCTTGGCCTTGTTCTCTGCCTTGTCATCACCATCACTTCACTTTTAACTATTCTTTTTCACCTTCTCATTCCATTCCTGCAACTGTATGTGTAATTCCTCTTTCTTTTCCCCCCCCATACCACAAGTCATCTGTAAACATTGTTGCTTTCATTTTCTCCTCACCCAGTTTCCCTGCCACTATAGTCATTATAATTTATACCACCAATATAAATACTAATGGTGAGAGGGCACTTCCCTGATTGACTCCATTTTTTAATTGGAACCACTCTTTTCACCCTCTTTCTGTCTTTACACTACTTGCATTATCATACATAGTCCTTACTCTCTTAGCCACTCCTCTTTCTACTCCAACCTCCTCATTTGCTTTCCATATTTTCTTTCAATCCACACTACCATAAGCTTTTTTCTAAATCCATAAATGCCACTACAAGATTCTTTCCAAACTCATATCTCTTTTCCACCAACCTTATAATTCCAAATATTAAATCTATCATCGACCTCTTCTCTCTGAACCCATGTTGCTCCTCTCTCCATCTTCCCTTCATGCTTTTCTCATTCTCCTTTCCAGAATCTTTTCGTACATTCTCACACATTGACACATCATTGTTATGCCTCTATAATTTCCACACCTCTTCTAATCCCCTTTCTTGAATATTGTTAATATAATACCTTTTGTCCAATACTCTGGTACTTTATTCTCCCTCCACACTGCCCTTGCTACTCTATACCACCACTGTAGACCCATTTCTCCTGCTGTCGTTATTATTTCCACTGTGAGTTCATTCACTCCTTGTGCCTTTCCCTTCCAATTTTTGCCTTCCATCCCAACTGTATCTAGTAATTTATTATTTTTTGATTTCTCTTGCTTTATCCATAATTTCCTTGGCCCACCTCAAAACCTCCTTGTTTTTTTCACTTTTGCATTTATATATCCTCATTACTACATACCACACTTTCCCCATATTCGCTTTCAAATCATATTCATACTTGTTCTTATCTTCTACTGGGCATCCCACTTTTGGTGTATACACTTGTATTTTATTCAAACCGTTATAAATATTCTTATATCCTTAATGTTATCTTTTCCTTTGACATTATTCTTTCTAAGTTTCCTATCATTCTCTACCATTTTCCTTTTGTGTTTTTGGTTTCTTATTTTATGAAGTTGCTTTGCACATTTCATACTCTTCCCTTAAGAGTTCCAATAAAATTAAACCTAGGTCACGGGATTACACAGTAGTAATTGATTTTCTTCAAGGGGTGTCAATGTAAAGTCTAAACTGTATTCTTCTTTTCACTGTAAAAGTTATTTTGTTCATTCCCTTTTATATAATTATGTCCACCTTTACTCTATCTGTTTCCAAATATTATATTCTTTCTTTACGGCCATTTAGACCCTCCACCTGCAACTCTTCTCTCACTACAAAGCCTACTCCATTTCTCTTTACTTCATCATTTCCCTTCTAATACAAAATATATCCCTTCCTTAACTACATCGTGGCACTCTCCCTTCACTTAGTTTCACTAATTCCCAGCACCTCTAGTCTCGTTTCCTCCATCTATCTCCTCTTTTTTCTTCCCGTCAGAGTACCAATCTTTACAGTCCCAAAACGGAGTTGTAGTGTTTTCTCCCTTATTATCAATTCCGCTTTTAATTATTTTTTTTATCTTTAGTTTGGGTTGTTCAGATGACTTACTAAGTCTGTTCATGATCTATATCAGGGTGGTTGGGCTGCAACTTGTGGACCTCCAGGTAGGCCTATTTTAGCAGTGGTACACTCTGCTGAGGCTGTGTATGCTGCCTTTTTGTACCAACTGTAGTCACCCAGACCACCATACAAGGACCCAACTGATCAGGCCTTTTCCCGAGCTTGTTGGTTTAGGCCTTGACCAGCCCGCTTTCTCATTGAAACCTAACATTGCTTCCTATAAGCTTTAGACCCAACCTCCACCACGCTACTCACGGCCCACCGGGGTACACCACTTGGTGGATTGAGTTGGAGAGGCTACTGCGCTTCACTGCCCCATTTGTAATATTGACCCTTATTAGAGCTGTATACTTTGATATCATATATTCGTGACATTTGTTTTAACTCTCTTAATTTGTTTCCAACAGATGAAATCGGAATGTTCTTAGGGAAAATTAATCCCAACAAAGCTATATGCTCTTTCACGGGCTATGCTGACAAGAGTGCTTCTGAGAAGAAAATTCTTCACGATGTTTTCAAGAAAGGAGACCAGTACTTCAACTCTGGTAAGACACAGATTAATAAATTAGAGATGAAACACTTGAATCAGAGAGATTCTAGATTTGTAGAAATCTCATAAAACTATCCTCAATACAATTACAAAGACATGGAGTTGATATAACAATTTTAAGCCATCGGAAAAGGGAACTATATAGACTTGTGTAGTTGGGAGAGTAACTATCACATAAAATAACCAAATTATAGTAATGTAATTAATTTATTAATTTGTTGTTTATTACAATCAACATGACAGACAAAACAGCATTTGTGAGTGGTAACAAGCCTTAAACAACTTTCATTTGGTTCGGTTTTAAATATTTTTGCTTAAACTAAGATTGAACATTTTTTTTAATTCAAGGATTCAAATTTGGATTCAAGTTTAGAACGAAAATTTAGTATTCGAATTCGAGATTCAGAATTTAGAAATATAGGACTCTATAATAAACATATGTTTTGCTAAAGCTTACAATATTACCAACGTTGTTGCTTACACAATAAATCACACCTTTCCCCCAAATGTTAAATGTATATTTAATTATTTTTTATTTCCATAAATTGTATTATTTTTCATTGTAGCCTCTATCTAAAAAGAGACAAGTCCACAATTAAAAACATAATTAAAAGTGGTAGTTTTTTTTTCAATCAAGAAGTAAATAATAATTATGATTATTATAATAATAATTGTTATAATAATAATAATAATAATAATAATAATAATAATAATAATAATAATAATAAAGAAATGTAATTAGGTAGGAATTAATATAGCCATTGGGGGAAGTGGGTTTAAAGCTACCGCCTACTATGGCCACAATGATGTGCAGCAGTAGAAGACATGGCTTTGTTATGCTTGTTGGCTGTGTCAGGTCACACCTTTAGCTAAATACAATAATACACCCTTTTTCTCACATTGCTAAAAGTTGGGCCGGTGCATTCCAGAGTTCCCAGTGGGTTTTGTATCCAGTTTAGTTTGTGGAAATGATGACCTTATGCTTTCCATTTAGAGGGTTGCAAGCAACTCCAGAGATTATATAGCAACACTTAATAACCCTCCACTTAATTATTATTTTAACAAAACTAATTATGAATCCGACCAAAGCTTACTATGTGCTTTCCTTGGGCTTAAAACTTAATTTAAGTAATATATTATATATTGAGACAATCTATTGGCTAAACTATTACTGATGCTATCAGTTTAGTAACAGTAGTGATAAACTTCCAATAAACATGAATTCAAATAAACTCGACTTAGCAGGTCCTATCTGTTCAGATGATGATGTGTTCTATCTGTTCAGGTGATGTTGTGTTCTATCTGTTCAGGTGATGTTGTGTTCTATCTGTTCAGGTGATGTTCTTGTGTTCTATCTGTTCAGGTGATGTTCTTGTGTTCTATCTGTTCAGGTGATGTTATTGTGTTATATATGTTCAGGTGATGTTGTTATGTTCTATCTGTTCAGGTGATGTTGTTATGTTCTATCTGTTCAGGTGATGTTCTTGTGATGGATGAACTTGGCTACTTTTTCTTCAAAGACAGAACTGGAGACACTTTTAGGTAGGTGAACCATATCTTTCAATATTTATTAAAACTAGTTTAAGATATGATTGTACTCGTTATTTTAAAATATATCATTATACACCTAACTGCAAAACTTATCATTAAGAGAGCCATACAAGCAAGAGTAAAAGAAGCAATTGTAAACAACAATAGAAATCAAAGGAGGAGGAGCATAGCATCAAAAACAAGACACTCATTCCAGAAAAAAACAAAGATATCAGTTGTTGCTCTTTTCTGGCTGTATACAGGCCATGATTGCTTGGCTTCCCACTTCCACCCCTTTCCTCAGTGATTACCTATTTTAGAATCGGCTTTTTTAAATAGTAAAGATCATTTAGTCCACTCTAGCGCTCTGAAGGGCAATTATTTAATCTATCGTCACTGGCCTGCAAGAAGGCAAATGGACGAACTCCAGTTTGTTCGCCACTAGCATTCAACTGGGCGGCAAAATTTTCTTACTTTTTGTCCCAAAAGCGAAAATAAGTAAATCTAATAGTATTTTTTTGTGCTGAATTCAAATATCTTTTATAATTATTTCTCTATCACATAAAGATTTGTAGTGAAACCCACTCAAAGTTTACAGTATTAGGTTTATTTTCAATATACACACAGTAAAGTCATTTCTTTAGCTTAGTCGATAGCGTGTTTGCCTCCTGAGCTAAGGGTCCTGGGCTCGATTCCAGGCATGGCTGAAGATGTATTATTGATGAAAATTTAGGTTTACCCTTTCACCTTGAGAAATTGATAGGCGGGGACTGGATGTTTTGTCCATCCTAATCTTAAGTTAGATTATAGGACACATGAAGCTACGACAGGCCTAGAAAGCTGGTAGTGGAAAATATATCAAATATATCAAGGAAGAAGATAAAGCATAAAGGAGATAAAAAACTGGAGGCTATGAGACCTGCTATGGAGAATAAAAGTACATCTGAAGTTTAAGGAAGAGCTTTATACCGTTTGTCACATATGCAGCAGAAACATTGACAATGAATGTAAGAGAGACTAGGAAAGTGGAGGCCATGGGAAGTACATGAGATAGTAGAGGAAGCAAGGTTGAGATGGTATGGGCATGTAATGAGGATGGAAAAAGAGAGAATGCCAAAGAGAATGATGGAATTAAAGTTTGGAGGGAAAAGACAGCTAGAGATACCAAGGAATAGGTGGGAGGAGCAGATAACATCAAATATGTGGTGTATATAGGAGAAGAATGAACAAGGGTATGTGAGAGAATGGTGGAAGGACTGAGAAAGATGGAGGAATTTTACCAAACAGACTCGGCCACAGGCTGGAAACAGTTCATTATGATGGTTATTCTAGATTACCAAGAACAGTGAACCCTCACAAAGGTAAACTGGCCTCTTAACGTTTTATTAAATCTTTCATTCTTCAAATCATTGTGCTTAACTTTATGTGTACATTATGTAAATATAAAACTATATATTTCAACTGTATTTTGTAATGCTGTATTCTCTTCCTGTTTAGATGGCGAGGTGAAAATGTAGCAACATCAGAAGTGGAAGCCATCATAAGTAACATTGTTGGATTGAAAGACGCAGTTGTGTACGGTGTAGAGGTAAATGTTTGGTCAAATATAGAAGTTTAGTAATGTGAACATCTCATGGGAGTATCAAGACCGGGAGCATGTGTTTGTTCCTAAGTTGAGCAACCACACCAAATAACAATAACGATTGCAATCTCTTTAAGGAAAACTACTTTTTATGTTTTGAGGTTGTTTTGTGATGTATGGAATAAGGTACAGAAACTCTTGGAACTAAACAATATGGCCTTTATAATGTCAATAACAACACAGGTACCAATTCTGCAACGTAAAGTGTGAACTGTGTTCTTATTTTCAGTATAAAAGTCACAATTGCATTTGTTCACATTTATGTTTTAACATCCCTCCATGGTGGCTACAGACAGGGAAATCAGGGAAAACCTGGAAAAGTCAGGGAATTAAAAATAGGTCTAAAATATCCCATTAATCTTGCAACTAAACACTAAAACAAAAGTTAATAATACCTAAATAAAATAACATTTTAATTTTTAAAATAACTGATAAAACTTTATGTTTAGTAGATACAAACTTTTTTTAATATGTGATCAATAATAATTAAAACAAAAGTCATCATCCACCATTAAAACTGGAAAAAAGTAGTCAAGGAAAATTGAAAAATGTTGCCTGGAAAACCTGGAAAAGTCAGGGAATTTTGTAAAATATGTTTTGTAGCCAGCCTGCCCTCTTTCCTCTCTCTTATTCATGAATATCATAGACCACAGTTACTAGACTAGACGGTAGCGGTCACGCGCAGGTCCGCTCCAGTGATGATGTAGCCTGGACACCACCAGCCAGCCGAGCATTGGCACATTACAAGTTATCTAAGAATACACTTATGACTGTTTAACTATTCATTTATTTCTTTTAACTGTACCAAATACAATTGTTAAATTGCACCTGATTACAAAATCATAATTTTACATTTTAGCTTTATTCAGCAGAATACATAGTACATGGAAAATATAACAAATATAATTCTACAAACAATATTTCAGTGCTATATTTATGAAACAGTATAACATTACAAAAGCTATAGCATTCATGATATTTATTTGGTAATATTATTGTCACATAGTCATAGGACTATTTTATAAAATTATAGTATTGTATTTAAATTGTATAACTCAATATAAAACAATGCTGTCACAAATAAAACCAATGTTGTTGTAAAAGCGCTATTTTAGTTTTAGGTTTGTTCATTGATATCAACTATGGCATACTTATTTAATTTTTCAATTTTTAAAATGTTCTAATGGTTATTAACATTTGTAATGCTTACCTTTAATTAGGAACAATATTTTAGAATTCACTTCCAGTTGAAACTTTTGCACCACTTTCTTAATCTTCTTTGGGTTTTTTTCCCCTCTGTTCACTAGCGGTATGTTTACTGCATTTGTAATTTTTCCTGGCTCTACTTTTATTTATGCCTTTTATTTTAGTGACTGTATGGTTCTTACGAAACACAAAACTACAAATTCGTTGATTTCAGGATATTTACTTTTTATTCTGTCCTTTAATTTTGTGAAAACACCGGAATACTGGTAAACAAAGCCTCCATGAAAGTAATTAAATTCGTTTTCCATTTTGATAACACTGTTGACAAATTCTCCTGTGGGTTTCATTAATGATCCCCTTGATCTTGTTTGCAGCCAGTTCATTCCTGAAGGAGAAGTGTCTCTATTTAGGGTTCCGTACATATTCGATTTGGGTGGACGCTTTGGTTTCGTCTTCATCACTATTATGTGACAAGGTCTGAGGAACTACGTCTTGTGTAGCCTCAGACAGAATGTCTGCGCTCAGTGTCTGAACTCCTTTTTCAAATATACAGTTTTCACAATCCCTTCACCAGCATTGTGGCTCAATATGAGACTTAATTCTATGATATACAGTGGTGGTCGTAAAATTGTCCTAGTCCTCAAATCTGAGAAAAGTAGCCCACAAATATGTCCTGGTTACATCTAGATCAGCGATTCCCAAAGTGTGCTCCGCAAAGGTAGAAATTATTTAGCTCCTGCAGCGTGCTATAAAACAGTGTAGATAGTAAGTGTTATAAAGCCGAAGTGCATGTCATGTGTCACCTCAGTCAGCTTTGCCCACCCAAATCTTCTTGGAACCATGAAAAAAATCTAGAACGTTGGTGAAGCAGCCAGACTGCATGCGGCAAAACCAGACAGAGACAATAGAAGGTGCCAGTTAACACCGTCTCTGTGAGAACTTCACCGCGTTTTCAGATAGATTGTTAGTTTCAACACCTTTCCAGAATTTTCTGGGAAGTTTTTATTGCATATTAAAACTTTAGTTTCTTCGCAACTTCAGTCAGTTGCAGTTCAGTCAGTATTCAGTCGAGAGTCGAAACAATTCAAGTCGCAGTGCAGTGTTATTTATAGTTTCAACTGTTATTTTCTGGAAAAACTCCACAAAAGAAATTTAAAAAAAAACTTTTGGGTTGTGTTGGTAAACCCACTCTGTCTGACAACCCATCAATATGAGTGCTTGATTGATTTGACATTAGATTCTGTGATAAAAGATACTTTTTTAACTAAGATTTCACTATCAGAATTTTGGTGTCAGCTAAGAGACAAATTTGAAGTTTTGTTAGATAAAGTGATAATCATCCTTCTGGCCTTTGCAACATCTTACTTATGTGAATCAGGATTCTCTGCTTATGTGGCTACTAAAACAAAATACAGATCCCACCTCAAGGCAAAGCCAGTTATTTGGTTGCAGCTGTTCCATAATCAACCAGATATAGCCATATTAAGCAAATCAAAACAATCCCATCCCTATCATTTCGCGGTCTATACCTTATCGTTCTTTTTTTATATCAAATAACTTTTTTTAGCGGTGAAAATGGATTTAAATACCAAATCTATTTGGGTAACATAATATTATGGATTGATAATACCTACTTTGAATTTGTTATAAAATGGGTTGCCTTAATTTAAGTTTTTTTTTCTTCCGTTTATGTACTTAAGTAAATTCGATATTTATCTGAAATTAATGGAGAAAATAATATTTTGAATGAAGTAAAACGTTATGTTTAACATGCTCAAATTCTTAAACATTGTTTTTCCATTGTGAATACTGCTGTCATTCAGTTAAGTACCTATGTAGGTACTAGGTGAAAATATTGTAGCCCTTATGCCAATTGATGTTTTGAGAAAACTATATTTAAAATTCCAATTTTCAATTATTTTTAATGATTTTCAATGGGAAAAAATTAAATTTAGATCAAAATTTAAGATATTTAGAACTTGAAAGATAATTTGTGCTTTTGCTCTAGGATAAAATATCGACAAACAACTTTAAAAGTGCAGTTAGGTAAAACCAGTAAAAAAAAAA
>CABFWO010003820.1:0-14621 GCA_902155825.1 Timema genevievae | reverse complement strand
TTTTTTTCCTTTTCTTCCTTTCTAATTAATCTCATTGTGAAGATTAATTGGTATGGTTTGTTTATCACATCATCCTGTTTATTTATACATTTGTTTAGCACATCATCCTGCTCATTTATACATTTGCCATAAGCACTTTTCAAACTGTACGTTCCGCACACTGGGATTTGAGAGTTTAGTACGTCAAATCCATTGTTTACAATCTTTACAGTTTCTCCTACATGATTGAACTTAGGGAAGTTATAGCATATTGCTTTTCCAACAGTCTGTGAAAACAGTTCTGTGGCTTTCCTTACTTTTTGCTCCTCCATCCAGGCTATAAGAATATGCTTCATAGATAGCTTATGCCAAATTGTAAATCTTCTCCGTCACTTTGTATTTTAATTAATTTTATAAATGCTTCTTTTGTAACGCATTTTACATATTCAAGTTTATATTCCTCATCAAGCAGGTGATTCTGTAATAGCTTCAGAGCACGTGGGACATCACAAAAAAAACCATATATTTTGATCTTTACTTGATGGATTGACGGTTTATCCCACGATATACTCAAATCAGTCATCAGTTTTCTGTTTGAGGCTCCTCTGTCACAGATGAATGCTCTCACTCTGAATCCAGTGTTTTCAACAACTTGAATGGTTTCAATTATCGGTTCCTTTGTTACTGCTGTATAGTACATAGGTTGCATCCACTTTCCAACTAAACATCTTATTACAATGACTTGGACATTTTTATGAGGCCCTGTAATGAATTCTTCACTTTGATCAAAGCAAAGATCACTGTTAACCTTCATCTCATCTCTATATAAAAGCAAAAGCCCTGACTCACTGACTCACTCACTCATCACAAATTCTCACACTTCCCATGAAGCTAGAGAGCTGAACTCTGGCACAGGTGTTCCTTATAAGCTAATTAGGAAAAAATGTTTCATTCCGATGGTTTGTAATTAAGGGGGTGAAATCGGGGTAACTACCCTAATCAACAATATTGCTTTATAAACTCTTTTTAAGCATTGAGAGGGTAATAATCTGTTAAGTTTGTTCTAATAATGTCTTCAAAAAATATAGCATTTTTTTTAACCCCCTAGATGCTTCAAAGGGGTGGGGAAAAATGAATACAGGCAATTAATTAAAATATGTAATTATGTTTTAATATGCAACTCCAAGAAATGGTAGAAGTTTATAGTTTATATTTTGCTGAATTTTGTGGTGTTTGTAGTGTATGTGTGAGTGAGAATGTTGTAAAATATCATTAAAAAAACTTATCAATATACATTCTTTTTATACTACTACATAAATCTCTTTTAATACATTTTATTGTTTACTCATATTATGAACCACTTTTTCAACATAACTAATTACAAGTTTTTATTTTGAATGGGAGATTGATTGTTGACCCCAAAATAAAGATTATTTTTACATTGCTTTCATTTACCTTTTTATATTTTAGTTTGTGTTAGTTTAGTTGGTTATTATTCCCATTTCCTCTATTATATAAGATTCTATTCCATTGGTTAATTGGTCCAGAAATGTCTTCCTTGAGTTGACATTAAATATTTTTATATTTAAAAAATGTGGCTGTGTGTGATTAATTATTGGAAGAATATTAGTCATGTTTTCATGAAAATTTGAGGAAATCCTACTTATAACATTATATTTGGGAGAAAATCATCTAGTGAAAGTTGTATCAATTGTTTCAGATCCCCAACATAGAGGGAAAAGCCGGAATGGCTGCAATTGTGGATGAAGAAGGCACGTTAAACATTTCCTCATTGGCTGATGGTCTGCGAAAACAACTTCCTCCTTATGCCAGACCATTATTCTTGAGGGTTCTTGCAACGTTACCCATTACAGGTAATTTTTATTCAGTTGTATTTGTATTTTATTTCAATTAAATTATAAATGAAGTTAAAATTACAAAATGAACCAAATTATACTGCTAAATCATATAAACACATACCACTACTCTCCTTCTTAATTAATTAGAAGACATGGGAATGAAGTTTTTGAAGATTATACTATGTCACAAGAAGAGGTAGGATTAGTAATAAAGATGCAAGAGGTAAGGACAAACGGAGAAAGAGGCATTTTACTAAACAGACCCGGCCACAGGCTGGAAACAGTTAATGATTAATTAGAGCCTCTGAGTAAATAATTGGAAATTATTGATAAATAATTAATTGAACAGTTATGAGCCCAGCTTACCTTTTGGCGGTTCTCTTTTCTTGAAAATCTAGTAGATATTCCAATATTTTCACAAACAAATATTCTTCAAATTTGAATTGTCACAGACAGCTTCATTAGGCAGAATGTTAATTAACTAGGTAGTGTTTAATGTGCCTTGTCAAGTTGTACTATATAGATAGCAGCACTTAGACCAGATAAATACATTTTAAAAAAGCTCATGACACCAAGTTAAAAAACATTTTAAAAACTAGTATCCTGACATGATGTGAAACATGGATTCAATCAGTGCTTCATTATCAAAGTATTTAATTGGGAATTTTTTCTGTAGTTTTGAACACTCGAGGTAGTTAGTGCAGTCTATTGTAGTAAAACTTAACTATGATTTATCAGATAGAATATATACACACCAACGCAGACATAGGGACAGAAAAAATTGTTATATACACCTTTTTGAGTTCAATGGCACTTAAAATGTCAAGATCAAAACTTTCTCTAGATAACAAATGTTGCTGGTGTAGAGGTGTATTGAACTCTTCTTGAACATCAGACCACCATTCACCCTCTCTTGCCATTTCACATGTTTATAGGTAGACTTTCACAGGGCTCCTGCGAGTCATGGAAAAACTGGAACTTTAAATTTTTCTTCCAGGCCTGGAAATGTTATGGAATTTCTCATTTTTCCAATTATTTCCTGGAATTTTCTAGGTCGTCCTGGAAATCCCTTGCCTCCCCTCTCCCCCACCCCCCTTTTTTAATACATATACATACATACTTACTTGCATGCGTGCATCCTTACGGGGTGGGCAAGAAACTGCCATCTTTGACTCATTTGTTACTAACTCATTCTTTGCAATAGTTCACATACATCCAACTACTCTCCGAGATGTATTCACCTGTCTGTCGATTCCACCATCCATCCTTCCATTTTTACAGAACATTCTGCCCAGATACACAAAATCATTCACTTGTTCTAACAGTTTTCCAGTTATACTAAGTTGACCATCATTTCCTGATCAGTCCTTATCAAAAACCAATACCTTAGTTTTGGATACACTTATACAAAGATCCATTCTGTAAGTCAGCACACTCAAATGATTTAATAGATTCTGCGAATCACTTTCCTTCTCAGCCATTAATACAACATCATCTGCATAGAACAGCACTCTCACATTCACATTGTCCACTTGTAAACCAACCATGTCCTTACAAGCATCCCTCATACATTTATCCATGAATACATTAAACAACACTGGAGACATAACACAACCTTGTCTAACACCCTGTCCAATGTCAAACCATTCGCTCAACGCTCCATCCACCCTAACACATGCTTTATTTCCATCATACACCGCCATAATAGCATTTACTAACTATACATCCACACCATACTCTCTAAGAACATTCCATTACATACTCCTACTCACCCGATTTAACACTTTTTTTAACATGACAAATTATTATTGTAAAAATTAGATAACCTTTATTATATTTGTACCTAAGAAATAAAAAGTAACTAAAACATAATTAATAAAACGACAATATGCAAATGATTTATTTATTTTGTGATATTTAATGTGCACTTTCTGAACAAACCAACTGATTATATCAGCACATGACTTATAAACTAACCTAAATCTAGAACAGACACAACATCCAGCCCCTGTCTTTTAATTCATCACTGTGAAAGGGGAAATGCAAATTTCACCAATGAATAACTCATTGCGTCATGGAATGCGTTAAGAAAATGCCAAAATGTGTGGAAAGGTGCAGGCTTAGGGGAGTTTGGAGCCTGCATTAAAAAAAATCCGTGTATATATTTAAATAAAAGAAACTATGTACTGAAATGTATTTTGCTAAGATTACTTTATACATTTGTCCTGGAGGAATTGTAAAATGTCCTTGAAATGTCCTGGAAAAAATTTCATGATTTTGTGTAGGAACCTTGTTTCACTAAATGTTTCACAAACAAACTTGTCTGTAATTTTGTGTGTTTGTGTTTGAAGTCATGTGAATGAGTTCAATCAGTTATTTGCTAGAAAGATAATGGCCACTCACTTTCTGAGATTTACAAGCTTCCCAAAGACCTTTATAAGATCTTTAAACTGATTTTTTGGGGGATAAGAGATTAATATGAATCAAAAATTATGGCTATAAGCAGCTAGCATACATCATTATCGTATATCTCACCCAATGATGTCCTTCAGCTGGAGTCAAACCCAAGTCATTTGGAGGCTATTTGAGGTGGTGATTCATTGCTGGAAGCTAAACCAGAGCTTAATATTCAATGTGCGTTTAGTTTTTTGTTGGTATGTTTGCTTGTGTCACTTTGTTCAGAAGTTAACTGAAATGTTTTGTTTTCTCAGGAACATACAAGCTAAAGAAGCGTGAACTTCAATTAGACGGTTATGACCCAGTGACTATCAAGGACAAATTGTACTACATGGACTCTAGGGGGCAGTATGTGCCTCTAACTAAACAAGCGTATGAAGATATTCTGTCCAACAAAATACGTTTATAGTCGTTAGAGATGCAGATTAAAAAGTGTTCAAATAAAATGTACTCAATAAAAACTGGTGTATAAGTATTTAAGTGGGAAAGATTAACTAAGAAAATGTGATTGTTAGTAAAAGTTTTTTGCTACTGTTTAATTGAAGGGGATATATGGGCCAAAGAGCTGTATTCAATAAATATTGAAAAAAAGTATCGAAGGGCAAGGCCTTCACACCATGAAGTTTGTAATTTAAAATTCAACACCACATACATGTTCAGCGCTTGCAGGACACTGGCATCATTATTATTGGAGGGGGATCCTGTTCACTTGACTCAAATCTTGATTATTTTATCCTCTACTTATAGTTAATAATAATAATGATGATGATGATGTTGATGATGTATACACACAAAAACTAAAGCTTGAAGACCCAGGCTATTGTGCCATAGCTCAGAGTTCTGCACACTGAATAATAAGTGCCAGGCATGTTACAAAGCTACCATCACATGTGTGGTCTATTAAATATTAACTTTTAGACCTTAGATTTTTCTTGTAGCTGTGAGGGTCTTGCCATTCCATCCTCCCTTGATTGCTTATTATTTAAAGATATCTTTTCTTTGTTATCAAGTGCAATTATTATCTAAGTTATGTTTTATATGACTGTTAGAACAAGTAAAACTATTTATTATAGACATATTAATATATATTATATTAAATACAAAATCTTTTGTAATAGCAACTTGTAGATGCAAATGTATTTAATGCACCATTGTATTACTTCTAACTGCTCACTAGTTTGTTTATTTCCCAGTGAAAGTGTGTGCAAGCACCTATTGCAAGCACCTAGTGCTGAGCTAAGAGCAGCAATCCCTGTACCGGTACTGAATCAACACTGTAATGTGTTGGCAGAGTTTGTAGGAACATCAGGGCACTCAACTACTGATTAGTTGGAACATAGTTCTATGTCAAAAGTTGACTTAACCAAGGATTATTTTTAATGTTGTGAATTTTTGTGATAAATATTGGTAATGTAAACAAAGGGAAAATGGCGCTAAAAGGCTATTTCAAATCAAACCTTGAAAGGAGGATGGAAGAGCAAGGCCTAAAGGCCTACCAGAAAACTGTAGGCCTCATAGTTCACAACAAAACACCTATGGATTGTGGCAGCATGGCTATAGGTAGATCATGGTCACTTGGATACTGTTGTTGCCTGTTTCTTGATTATTTTCCCCCCCTTGGATTCTGTAGTTGCCTGTTCAAACTTATGTCTTGACTTTTGATAGATAGAGAGAATGTTGTATTTATATTATGTTTAATTAGTGAATAATTAAATTATCAGTTAATTGTATTATATTTGGAAGAAGGTATAGGAAAGGTGGATAGAAACATAAAAAGGGATGAACATAATATGGATTTTACAAAGTAAAGTGTGAACTGTGTTCTTCTTTTCACTGTAAAAGTCATATTGTGTTCTCCCTTTTATATGTTTCTATTCACCTTTACTATACCTTCTTCCAAATATAATAAAATTACATCATAGAGCGATAAGAGGTTTTCCTTATAGAAATAAATTATCAGTTATTATTTATTTATAATTATTGTTTTTATATAAATTACTGACTGGTGTGAGTAGGCCTGCTTGGAAGGAAAGGAGAGAAGGTTATCTAAGGTTGAGACCAGGGGGGAGGCTGTATTTGGTAATATATTGGTGTCATCAATAAATCTCAGACAGATTCCGAAAATAATTTGATACATTTACTTAAGTTAGGTTAATGAAAGCACTCTCAGATTCACAAAACCATATTCTTGGATGTGTAATAGAACCTTCATGAGGGAAACATAAACACCTCAGTCCACACCAAAGCCACCAACCATCAACAATACCTCCATTTACAAAGCAACCATCCTCTTCATTTAAAACGCTCTCTACCCTATACTCTAGCTACCACCTTAACAAGCATTGTCAACAACTCTTCAAGGCTTTCACAGCCCGAGGAGACCCTAAACACAAAGTCAACAGTCAATAACACACAGCTCACCCCCCAGTATTATGAAGGACTAGACAAACTCAGATTTATCCTGAACACAGCCCACAATATCCTAACCTCATCACCTCACACAAAATCTTCTCAACAGTGTTCCAAGAATCACAATCAAACAACAAACATCAGGCCAAAGGTTCCTACCCTTGCAACAAACCAAGATGCAGTACCTGCAAAATTCACCAACCTTCCACCTCACACAGATGGAATACCCCATTAAAAGCCACTATGACCAGCTACATTGCAACTTCTGTGTTGCTAAATACATCGGCCTCACCACAGGAACACTCAGACAACGAATGAGTGGTCATTGTTTTGATACCAACCACAACTACCCTGACAAACCAGTAGCACTTCATGTCCAAACACATAATTCAGATTTTGACTGATGCTATAGTGCTAGAGTCTAAACCTTAGATAACCTTCTCTCCTTTCTTTACAAGCAGGCCTACTCACACCAGTCAGTCATTTCTACATAGACAACAATAACAGTTAATTTAATTTGATAATTATATAATTAAATATAATATAAATACAACATTCTATCCATCTGCCAAGAGCCAAGACACAAGTTTGAACAGGCACCAACAGTAACTAAGTGACCATAATCAACCTCTAGCCCTGCTGCCATAGTTACTATGTGTTTTACTCTCTTCTGAAGAAGAAGGGAACTGATATACCTCGAAAATTCCACAATTTTGTGTTTTAGTTTGTTTTTAATTGTGAACATTTAGGCCCACAGTTTCCTGGTAAGTGTGTAAGCCTTTCCTTCCATCCTCTTTTCAATGTTTAATCTGTTTTATATAGTGCAAATTTTTCTACAAAAACTCTGCAACACACTTTCAATACTGTCTGCTTATTGTATTTCAGCTTTCCTGACTTCAAAACATGAAGTAGATCACAGTTTCTGATGTTATAGAGCAGCTTAAAGTCAATTTGGAAACATGGCCTATAACATTTATAACTAACTATTTTTGTTAGAAATGTTGTACAGACTGACCTGGAATGATTAGGGTTAGACTTCATTTTATGTGCAATTTGCTGCCATTGCCTGCCAAACTATACAACTTTAAAATTTATGAAACTCCATTAGAACAAGTAATAAAAGGTGTCCCTCTTCTCATTGTGTCAGTTAAATAAAATAGTGTGATTCTTATTTGTTGTTGATTGTAGAATAAATTATGATTTACAGGCACAAACAATGTGGTTGTGATTATTAATATTAGAATTAGTTATAAAATAATAATTTTGTTTGGACAAGAAAAACTATTTACTTAACATGGGAAGGGACCAATAGCAAAGTAAATTATTAAAACAATTAAGTTGTTGTTAAATTAATATAATCTTGTGCCTAGTTGAAAGAGCAACTTTAATTAATAGTAGAGGGGTTTTTCCTCATTACGCACATCAAAAGTGTGTTTTTGTGAATGAGAGAAAATATCAAATTAGGAACAATAATGCATGCATGTAGTTATATATTTAAAAACGTGTAAACGTTGCTGTTGGCCATTATTGTGATGTTTTTGTGCAATGTATTCTTTCAAAAATTTGTTTTAGTGTATTTAATTAATTTAGAAATGTTGTGACCATTGCTTCATAAGTTATTCACATTATTTAAAACATTAATCAAACACAATAATTATACTTAAAAATCATGATGGCACATTAGTTGAGAAACTCCCTCAGATATAAAACATTGAATATACAATAATTATATAATATATTGATAAAGTATGGACTGCAGAGCAAGAATTTTTGTTTTTCTTTGCAGTTAAGAAAATTGTACAAAGTTAAAATTAATATATTTTTGTTCAATAAATTGTAATAAATTTTTAAAACAAAACAATTATTTTACATTAATTTGTTCTTGTTAATTGTATAATAGTTCTCACCCGCATGAAAAATGGTTGGTCATCATCAAGGTTGTTACCACCCCTCTACTCCTTATTTCTATCTGTAACGCTCTTGCATCCCCAAAGCTTCCAGTCGTGTATTTGTCGGCCCTTACCAACCACAACTACCCTGACAAACCAGTAGCACTTCATGTCCAAACACATAATTCAGATTTTGACTGATGCTATAGTGCTAGAGTTATATCTCCTGGTCTCAACCTTAGATAACCTTCTCTCCTTTCTTTACAAGCAGGCCTACTCACAACAGTCAGTCAATTCTACATAGACAACAATAACAGTTAATTTAATTTGATAATTATATAATTAAACATAATATAAATACAACATTCTCTCTATCTATCAAAAGTCAAGACACAAGTTTGAACAGGCAATAACAGTATCCAAGTGACCATGATCTACCTATAGCCATGCTGCCACAATCCATAGGTGTTTTGTTGTGAACTATGAGGCCTACAGTTTTCTGGTAAGTGTGTAGACCTTGCCTGTTCCATCTTCCTCTCAATGTTTTACATTGTTACCAAGTAATTGGCACCCCAACAATCTTGTATGTTACATGACTGGGAGACAGAGGTTGCTTGTAGGGGATGATACAGCAACCCCCTTCTGGGAAGGATGACATAAGTTACACTTAGTGGTGAACACACAAATCTACTCCTCCAGGTACCAAACTAGAGCACACTTAACAAACAATTCAATATTAATTTAGCACCCGTTTATTTAATCCCTAGGAATTGTTATAATAATCCGTCCTCTGCTGGGAAATATTGGCTTTCCCAAAGGGAGGATAGTAACTCATTGAAAATGAAATATTTATAATTTTTAATTGAGGTTTTCTTTAGTAATCAGAAATATACAATAAGATTGGTACTCAAAATGACACACTGAAGATAATTAAAGAACTCATCATTAATTATTTAAATGAAAAACAAAGTTTTCAATACCATATAATAACACTAGTTAATAAGAGCTCTGCATAATACAATGGAACACAAACTGAGCAAAATAACAGCTAAGAAAAATAAACAATATCATGAATTTTCCATTGACAAATATAATTGCATGGGATCTACAAGTTATTTCACCAATTTAAATTAATCTTGTATTCTAAAATTGCTAATATATTAAGCTCATAAATGTTTTTTTTTTAAATTTAAAGTTTTTATTAATATAGAAGCTAGGTCAAATCCTATAATTCTCAAAACCGAATCTTAAATTTTCTTTTGAATCTCGAATCCTTAAAATGAAAATTCTAGTTATAGCAAAAATATTTAAAACTGTATTAAAAACAAATTGTTTAAGGGTTGGTTCCATTTTGTTATTCTGCCAACAATACAAATATATATAGTTCCTTTTACCAAGTGTTTAAAATTGTTGTATCAAGTCAAGGCCTTCATAATTGAAAGTTATTTAAGATATTTTTACAAATCTCGAATTTCTCTAATACCCCATAGGAATCAAGGACTCGAGCGTTCTAGCTCTAATTTTATTGTGTTGAATGTGTAAATGTGAGGTTAGGTTCTGTTCCTGTGCATCCTTACATTGATGTATAAATTGGTTTATAATTAACAATCAAACTAAAACAAAAGTGAGATTAGTTTTTTTTCTTAGCTTTATTTTGTAAAGTCCCCTGAGCTACTGCTTGTTGAATGTTTGTCCACACATGAACATGAACACGATTAGGCCGGACTGTGCATGTATGTGAGAGGGTGGGGGTGGCGCTGCTATGTGGAAGAGCTGTGATGTTCCAGTGAAGGTCGTAGCATGAGACACCCTTCAACCCAGAAGTTAGGTCTCGCCAACATACTTTGCCAGAGAGTCATCTCTTTACCTGTTGCATCCATCCAGCCCACCGGCTTGCCGTAGTGCTTGCCTGCACACAAACACATCACACAATAATACATTTTAAATATTTCCTGAAATAAAATAAAATAATGAAAGTGGACTTTGGTTATGATAGAAATGTAAAATATTTCAAACATTTCTGCAAATACACTATCCAAAAGATATATAAGGATTCAATTTGGAAAATGTGCTCTTTAAATTATCCCATAAATCACTCCTATGTTAGTGTTGGATTTTTTTTTTCCACTTACAAGTGACACTGTGTAGCTGTTATTTTTTATTTCAAAATATTGAAGAGACGTTTTACAGTGATGGAATGAATGTTTAAGTGCAAAATTTAATTTAAAAAATTCTTTCTACATGTAAAATATCCTAAGTCAGTGGTGGAGCTATTTGGAGTGTGAAGGAGAGTCTGAAGTCCTCCACCCTAAAGTCCCCAAAAAAGGCATTTTAAAAACAGCCTCTGCATAAACTAAAGCACTTTGATCAACACAAAGATCAATTGATATTTCGACCTTGAACAACAAAGCTTATCCATGATCTCTGATGGAACATTGCTAACAATGAAAAACAAAGATAATTTGTTATGTTACATTCAGAAAATGCAATCATTTATAGAATGTTCAACTGAAGGTATTTTTGTTATTTTTCTTAAACTAAGATAATCTTGATATGACTGAACTCAGCCCAAAGCTATTGTTTTAATGATGAGCATTAGAAAGATGGCAAATATAGCTGTGTTAATTATTTTACAAGCCAGTGGACAAAGAGTCAATCAATCAAATCACACTTTAACTATGCTAGTATGGTATGGATAAGGAACAATTTTAGCTGAAATGTTTGTATGTGGAAAGAGTAGAAAAGCACCCTCAGCCAAAACTTGAACCTCCACCTCCCTTTAAATGATAAATCAGACTGGATGAGCAAGCAACCTCTAAAATAAATTCAAGTGTGGGCATTAATAAAAAAATACCACAGCCGTTTTATAAAATTGTCTTCTCTGTTATATTTGGGGTGTTTCAAACTATAAAGTACTGGAGTGTTGTGAGTTTGGTAGCCCTGCACTCACTTGTGCCGAGGTTGAATCTCAGTCCTCCTAGGAACTCGTTACTGGCCAGGCGATCGTGATCCCAGACTGTCAACTCCAAACTGCGCTCAGATAGTTCTTGAAGGCTCACATCCTCGTAAGCAAAGGTGTAGTTCCACACAGGATGGCAGGTCTTGCGAACTACTGGTGTCTTCTGTTTGGAACTGCGACCTTTGTCTGGGAGAAGGTAGCTGGAAGACAAGAGAATCTCGTATCAAATATCCCGGATAATATTGTATTTAATATCCTGGTTAATCTTGTACCTAATATCCCGGTTAAACTTGTACCTAATATCCCGGTTAAACTTGTATCTAATATCCCGGTTAATCTTCTAACTAATATCCTGGTTAATCAGCTGCTAGATACATGTTTAGAGAATGGATGAGGATTGTAGAACTTAGAGGAAATACACCCACATTCTCATAAAGGGCGAATGAGAAACCATTTAGCAAAAAGCCCCCAGCCGAGCTTCATACCACAACCATCACATTAGTCCACATGGCACAGATGCAGTGTAGCCTCTGAGTAATGAACCCAGGAATCTCATATTGTATCCATAAGGTAAATTCTAGTTGTGATAATGATATTGGTAAAGTGTCTTGCTTGTTTGATGCATCTGTTAGTTCAACAAAAACATAAACTGAAAACTTTCACAGCAGTGTGTTACAGTACCTTTTGCAGAAAGGGTCAGATGTTCCATTTGCTTTGATGGCCGTCAAGTTCTTGCCCTCCTTGACAAGAACATGTAACGACCCTCTTGAGCGTTTCCCCTTCTTCTGCACCGTCACATCTGGAGGAACAAACTTTAGGCCAATGATGAGCTCTCCCTTGTAGCTCAGCAAGTCATCAAATGGCTCCGTCTGAAAATAGTTTGTTCTTGTTGAATCACTGTGTGTTCATATTTACTATTCAATTCAAGAAGCAGCAATGACAGCAATGACAGCAATGACAGCAATGTCAAGTGTGACCTGCAATATTTCCTCAGTTCTCATAAACACATTGGCAGAATTGCAACATACGTATATTAAGAGTGAAACTTCTTTCAATTGTTGCCAAGCTTTCCAACACATTCATATCTTATTTTCACTATTAATAATTTAAGATTAAGACACTGTTCATAAGGATCCTGATAATTTTCTTCCATTCAAATTAAAAATGCAAGAACCTCAGAAATTAAGAGGGAAGTCCTATTAGCTGTCCTACATTGCTTAATCACTGGCCTTGTAAACAATATAAAAATATAAATTATAGTTACTGTATTGTTGTTATCTTGTTAGATGAGAGATAGAATCAGATGTCCGATAATAGAAGAATAAATTAGTTTTTTCTAAAAATGTTTGATTACATTTATCATTGTATCATAAAATGTTTCACATTTTTGAAAGATACTCTTAATTAAAATTGTCAAAAAAATTCTTAACCAAAAGGGTTCATATTTTTATTTCTATTTCTCAAACATGATTAACAAATATCTTTTGAGTATGTAATTTTGAACATGTGGGTTTGCAGGATGTAGAACATAATGGATCATTGTCCATAGTAATGCTGCTACCACTCACTCGCTCTTGGAGGGAATACCACTTGGGAGTAGGATCATCAAACACTTTGTTCTCCAGTCCCATCATGACTTCTCCGAGGAAGTCGTTGCGACCAAACATGTCCGAGTGCCAAACAGTGAGCCACAACGTGCGAGTCTCCAGACCATGCAGACTCATGTGGAACTGAAACACCAAGAGTACACGACATTGAGAGAGGATGGGACATCCCAATCAACATCCTCAACGCAACTGGACATTGCTAATACTCATAACGTAGGTTTAGATAGCAATTTATAAATAAAATATTAAATTGTTAAAATCAGCTGTTGTTAAAAGTGAGCATGTTGTGGCAAGGGTGACAAGGGGAGCAATCATGTTGAGTCACATAGGACACGACATCATGTTGAAGGTAATGATGTTGAGTCACATAGGACACGACATCATGTTGAAGGTAATGATGTTGAGTCACATAGGACACGACATGAAGGTGAATCTAACACATCATGTAATTACATTTCTTAAAACTTGGAAAAATAGCAAGTGGTTATTTGAATCAAATATATTATATTGGGAGCAACTTGTCAGTTCTGAGAGGTAGTAAGTAGTCTTATAGGCTACATCAGAGGTTTCCAACTGGAGGCCCACACAGTTTCGACTGTAGTAAAAGTGATGTTTTCAGCCACGAAATGGAAAGTTTTGACTTATGTCGGAAAACATCCATGAAAGTTCCAAATGTTGTTCATGTATAATTTGGAAACCCCTGGAACCAAGCAAGAATAGCTTCTTACCTTTCAGGGCAAACAAAGTGTGTGTTATTTTTCTCCGGGAATAGATGTGCCCAAATTTACTCAACCAGCAACTGGTTAGAAAATCAATTAAATGTTTAAGATGTTTTGTGCTATTTTTTAAAAAAATAATTGCTTTAGACTTTGTGTATTTCACAAAACCATGTTGAAATGTCTACAAGTGTTTTCTCTCTGATGCTTTGCTACATATATTTTATCAGTAAATTTAATTATTAATCTAATATTTACAAAATACAAATTATTGTAATTGTAATATTGTATTAATTTTATTAAATCAACTTATTTTCTGTTTACAACACCTTTTAAATTTCACTTCATTTTGTTAGGGTGGTACATACTAGAGTGCAGGCCTTTGTCCCAAGTTTGCAAGGTGTTTGGTCCAATGATAGACGTTTGTCAACAATGCAGCTCAACTTCCCTATTTATCTGTTTTTGCACGCCATGCAGCACCTTTCTCATCAGTTTTGATAAATTACCTATCTATAATATATTACCTATATATCTTCTTAATTATACATGTGAATTAAAGAAGAGTGTAAATTGGTGATAGTGCATCAAGTTCACCATCCCACTACAACCCCAAGTTGGACCAAAACAATACCACGTAATTTAAAACTCTTCAACACATGTAAACCAGACTAGAAGAGTCTGACATTGTGCCCACCAATGTAAACCAGACTAGAAGAGTCTGACATTGTGTCCACCAATACAAACCA
>CABFWO010003819.1:46772-62351 GCA_902155825.1 Timema genevievae | reverse complement strand
GGGGGGGGGGAAGTGTGTATGTGTGCGTGCGCAAATACACATAGGACCTTTTTTTTCCTACTGTAACACACCGGAACCTCGTTCCGCTTCACATTTCCGTAGACTACAGCTATATAATTAAAAAATTATGAATATAAGGATTTAAAATATAATTTTGTAAAAGTTATAGTTTTTATTAGCATAAACATTTATGTAATGATGTAACTATTTATCACTCAGTACCTATATTTAGTTTTTATATCCACCGGCATGAGCGTTACCGTCCAAAGTAAAAAATAAACCACGTTGGTTTATTAGGGATTTTTGTCATTCATCCAAAATGGTGATTTTTAGTTTATTTCGTGTGTAGTACCGAGTTTGCCTGCGTTTTATACTTCCCCTTTTACAATTGGTTGGTTCACAAATAATTACGTATATACATAAAGGTCAAAATAAATCTCAAAAATGTATGAAAAGCTATAGAAAGATTTTCTTTCTGCCTCTTCCTTCAAAGCAGAATAAACTTTAAATTACGAGATATTTGCATATTTATGTTAATGACAGAGGAATTAAAAAAAAATTAAGTGTTTGATAAATATACCCACATTTGTGTGGAGGGAAAGTAGAAAATAATCTAGGAAAATAACTCAATACATCCGGAAGGGTTTCAAGCTCAGACAGTTCAATCCCCAGCAAACCAGACAATACAAGAGTGAATCCTTTATTTCCGCTTTACCTTAGTTATAGGGTGTTAATTAATAATTAAATTAAAGTATATGAAGGTAGAGTGTGTGGATCAACAGGAATGATGGGCCATGTAATGTGAGACGTGGCCAAATGTTGTAGATGAATGTTTGAAAAAAAGCAACATCAAGTGTTTTCAGAATAAAAGAACACGTATGACTAATAAGTATATATGTATGCATGGATAAACTATTTAAAGTGTTTAAATATTAATTTAGTAAAGTGAATATTGCATTTCATTAAAATGAACAATGCTCTGTGAAAAAAAAGTGTATCGTTCATAATGTGGATCCGGTTGCAGGGAATTTAGTGGATCTATTCGTGAATGAACTTAAGTTGTGTTTATACACGCAGGCCTAGCTTGGCAGCAAATAACACGATGTATATTTCCTTCTACAGACTGTGCAGTTTAATAATCGTGGGAAAATGTGGTCTGTGCTACAAAGAAGGAGGCTGGGTGTCAATCTTTCTCAGTACATTTTAAACAACATCGAAAACGTTACAAAGCTTAATGTTTATGAAGTAAAACCTTGCTTTAAAAACGTGAAAAGTTATTACAATCAGTGAAATATTAACTACATAGCATAGAGAAAATATTTTATGGAAAAAAAGGGATTAATGCTCACAAAATTTCTTCAACAACTTGCAGTCGAATAATTTTAAAAAAATCATTAACTCGGAAATCACGATACAAAAAGAGTAATAGATAATCAAATAAAAAAACACGAGTGTTAATCAAACCATATTTTATTAAGATCACTCAGAAGGGAAAAGGGAGCGCAAGTATTTTTTTTACAGTTTTTATAACATTGATTTATTTTGGCCAAAAAAAAATCAAACATTTATCCAGTAGCAACATAGAGTTTAGTTTTCTGCACGTGCTAATATCAACATATCTTGAATATCTGTCAATGGTGTCCTGGAATTTTGTCAAAACTTTTTTAAACAAAGAGAACAAGTTTTGACAAAATTCCAGGACAACCTTGACAGATATTCAAGATCTGTTGATATTAGCACGTGCAGAAAACTAAACTCTATGTTGCTACTGGATAAATGTTTGATTTATTTTGGCTAAAATGTTTCAATTCTATAAAAAACTGTAAAAATACTTGCGCTCCCTTCTGCAGCACCTTAAGGCTCAAGATAAGTATGCTAATGCTAGTAGGTTTGTTTCTCTATTAAATAATATTTTTTTATCTCAATATAAACTCAAACCAAGACCCACATTATAATGTATTCTAAACATTACTTATAAATATTGCTCCCCTATTCTACCTTTTAGGTTATTTTCTCTGTTAATTAGACAAAAAAATATATGTGTGTGTGGTTTAGAACTATAGGAAAGGAATTGGGAATAAGAAACGGTTACCATGGCAACACATCTAAAGCTTCCGCTGTAGTAAAAAGATGCCATTACAACATGTGTTCGTTAAAAAAAATCAATTTTTCATCCCCCAACCTATTACCCAACAACGGATGCCATAGATCAAAGGAGTAGGATATATATATATATACATATATATAACAGGGTTAAACTACAAGGTACTACACAGAGCGGGAAGATTACAGTAGAGGAAGAGGAAGATGAAATAAAAGTGGGTAGGAAGCGAGAGAAAGTAGAGGCAGCAGAATAAAGAAGTGTGAAAGGTAAGGGGGTGATATAAAAACTCCAAAATGGGCGGTTGGAAGCTGGAGGGAGTTGTAGGAAGTGATATTATGTCAATTTGAAGCAAAACCGCTAATTAAAATTACTTACAAAACGTTAAGTTTCTTTAAAGAGAATGTCTTTTGTAATGTCAACTATCCACATTCATTGAGATATTTCAAAAGAGAATCATCATAGAATGTTTGTTGAATAATTAGTGTATAATTAATTTTAAATATATTTCTAAAGCATTCAATCCTACTTGGTTAATGCTGAATTAGATAAATAACGTTTTAAACTTTTTTGTCGCTGTTTGATTTATAAATTGAATAAACTGCTCTATAATCTAACTAAAAAAATTGTTTGACTAAATAAAATGTAGGGATAGAATGAGGAAGTTACAGTCCGGTCACCAATGTGAATCAAAAAGAAAAATAGATTTAGATAATAAAACTTTATGTTACAGTCTTCAAATAATGTATACATAGTGTTTGTGCAATAAAGCAGTGTATATCCTAATCGTGTTTAATGGAGTGAGCCACTTTATAGAAACCAGAGCTTGTAAATTAATGAAACAAGTCACTTATCATTATATAGAAACTAGGTGGTATGAGGTTAAATTGGTCCACCTGATCAGTTTTAATGTTTAAATGGACAGTAATTGTAGTATACTGTAGCTACTTTATATGATCCCCCCCTGTTATTTGGGAGCATAAACTCGGATGGTACACATTGTACATCAATCAATTGGTATACAATGCGCTGCACTCAGTTGATACACATTGTGTTGCACTCAAATGGTACACATAAGTGCAAGCTGCGTCATAGAGTGTGAATAAGTACACAATGTTTAACAAAAGATACACCAAACCTAGTATTTTCTAGGTTGATAGGGAGCATAAAACCTAACTTTAAGCCCATAAACGTGATAGTCAAAACATGTAAAAATGAGACCCAAATGTTAGATAAGTCAAACATATAAAATAATAGT
This sequence comes from Timema genevievae, assembly GCA_902155825.1. Classification (NCBI taxonomy): domain Eukaryota; kingdom Metazoa; phylum Arthropoda; class Insecta; order Phasmatodea; family Timematidae; genus Timema; species Timema genevievae. Next base: position 58,992 of record CABFWO010003819.1, on the reverse strand, counting down.
CTCAGACATGTCCTAACATCATAACAAAAAGACCCAATAATACAGAGGCCAAATATAACGAGGAATAGATCGAGACATGTCTTAAATAAAGAGATAAAGAGATCCAACCGCACAAAAAAGTTAAACAAATATATAAGAGGAAAAAATTATGGGTTTTAAATAAGGCAAATGTGTTGTACATTTGAGTGTTTTTCAAAGTTCAAACCACGTGTGTGGATTTTTTTTTCTCATGATTGTTATCTTTCTAAATTAGTTTGAGCTTAGCAAATCTAATGAGTGCAGGCAAGAAAGAAAGTGGCGGTTTTAAAAGCATCCAATAATGGCTTCCCCGTATTTCCATCCCCACCCGCGGTTATTTGAGGAACAAAAGCGGAGATGTAAGAGAAGACGAAAGGAAGGAAGAAGTTAGTTTACTCTCTCGTTCTTCTTTGTTTGAATATCGAATCAAATAGAATGGAACATCCTCGAGTCAATGTTAGTGTGCGGTTCTGCCATTTCTTCCTCACAGAAGCGCCCAGACGCTTTGGAGAGAGGAGAGGAGGGGGAGTGGAGGTCATGAGGTCAAAATATTTGTTTCAACTTTTTTTTTGTCACAAATCACAATGGGATACTTTTTTGTATATATTTTCGTTGATCCTACCAACATGCGAAGTTATAATACAGATAAACGAAAAACATATTATGTTCTTTTCCATTTCTCTATTGAATTAATTATCAAAATATTTTTGTATGAATTTTTTAATGTCCAAAGGTGATGATTTTATTCATGCTAAAAGATAACTTGTAAAGTTGTAAAACAGAGATTGTGGATTAAAATAGTGAGTTATTTTGGTTTGGTAAAAAAAAAATATATATATATTCAAAAACACGACTACTAAAAAATTAAACCTTAATTTGTACAATAAAATAGAAGCTTTAAACAGATCAACTACAAACTGTGGTGTAGAACAATGAAGATGTGACTCGATTAAAAAATTATTATTATCATCATCATCAGCACCACGTCTTACTACCCGTTCGGGTTATACGCACTTACGCTAATGTGTAATGGTAGGGTGATTGTGAGATGAAATGTAGGACCTACAGTTTAACGTGGGATCCGAACCACGGTGGAGGCCTGGCATTCCAACACATTCACAAGTTGTGATTAATACACGTCTTGTCAGAGGTGAAGGAAGGGTTTGGTAATCAGATAAGTCTGTACCGGAACCAAGGATTTGAACCCCGGACCCTCAGCACAGAAGTCCTACCCCTAGACCACCAGGTCACCCTTGATTCAAAAAGCAAACAAATATAGTCCACACATTAAAAACTCTCCTAGTTATTCTTAAATGGTTAAAAAAAAGTACATAATTAATAGCATTAATATGCTAGTTCCTAATCCTCCAAAAATAAATTATTTGGTGATCTACCACTCTTTGCAACTGAAATTAATTTAATAATAATTTATGACAAGGCTCTCAACCCTGGAAAAAACAAAGTTTTCTCCTCGCTAATAAATTGATGAAAGCGTATATTAGATATGTTACTCCTAAGAACCTATTCCAACGTGTGTGTGCAGAGCCAGAGCCAAATTAGGCTCCCCATCGACATGGGGTTGTACTGTATGGTCAAATTTAGTGTTGGCAACTGTGTGGCAGTTATACTTTTTACACCTAACTACAACAACCAGCCGTAACTTTAAAACCCGCAGCTGTAGAACACCCCGGAATGAATAGATAAATATATTAGTTTCATTGCTTTTTATGATGAGGTTTTGCTTGTAAAGTAAATTTTAAAAAATGGACTTAAACGAGATAGCCAGGACTTAACGGTAGAATGAGCTTAGCAGAGCAAACGCTACATCACAGGCTACTCAGGTATGGTGATCCAAATTCCATTAACGAATACGTAGTAGATGTATTTTGGCGTGAGCAGTAAACGGTAAGAAGCTTGCATTTTAACAAATAAATAGTGGTACACATAAACAAGATTTATCTTTAAAAAAAATGTCCTTTGTAAATAGAAACCTAATGTAAGATAATTATTTTTATAGATAGGCCTGTATATTTATTAATATATTTATAATATATAGAAGACTTGAGAAGATCATGTGGACAGACAGGGTAACAAATGAAGAAGTACTAAGAAGAGAAACATTTTGGATGTGATTCTTCTGTACAAAGCACACTGTATCGAACACGTCCTTAGAAGGAACTGTCTTCTGCATGACGTCATGGATGGATAGGTTGAGGGAAAGAGGAGCTTAGGTAAGAGGAGGAATCAAATATTGGAAGGAAAGAAGAAAATTCTGGGAGCTTAAGGAGGGGATGGAGGACATGGCGCATTGGCGGTCTAAATTCACTGACAAAAAGGAATGAACCTGTCGTAAGAAAGAACACCAAATAATAATATATATAAATAAGTTTTAAAAAAAACACTCGATGGTGTGAGCCCGCAAGCGAGCTATACCGACCGAGCGGTAGTCACCTTTAGTGATGATAGTGCCAACATTCGTGGATAGAGGGAGTCATGTGATCAGCACAACGAGCCTTCTGGCCGTTAATTTCAGTTTTCTGGACTGGAGGCGCTACTTATTTATTCAAGTAGCTCCTCATTTGTCCTCAAGAGGCCAAGTTTGATCCCGTTATAGACCCACTGCTTCCCAGATAAATTTTGAAAGTGCTGGGGATCGGACCCAGGACCTCTGGATCTGTAGTTAGGAACTCTGGCCACTATACCATAGAGATGGTCATTTATATAAATATATAGTGTTGCCTATAATATATAAAACATATGTCAAGATATAGTGAAAATGGCACATTTATGATTAAACAGCCCTTTCACTCACCGAGTATTTAAAAAAAAATGCATCGGATCTTTCTTGTCATTTTCACCGCAAGTAATAGACCGTCTCACGCCACGGATAACACCTAACTTGGATAGAAAATACCACTCGAACCATACGTCACATAGAGGTGCAGCTTTAAGTACTATACTTTCAAAACTCTTGTAAATGAGACCAGTTAAACCGCTCTAGCATCTTTTACAAATACTAATACTACAAAATTGAAAAATGATAATTTAAAAAAAATTAAGAATACAGAAACCACACTTCAATATGTTTACTAGATCAAGCGTAATTGTCTAATTTTCTGGTTAATCGGTCGTGAGATGTGAATTAGATTTGTTCTATAGTTTGTACACCGTTTCTTGGAGCTTTTATATGTATATTAATAAAAAGTCCCTTAAAGTATGTTTTATTAATTCTACAATTAAAATCAGTTAACATCATTTTTAAGTTAATGGACTTGTTGACACACCAATCTTAAAAAAGTCTTTCAGGAGGTTGTTCAGTACCTGAATCATAAAGCCTCATCTGTCTTGGCACCAGCCCCCGTGTTGGAGTGGTCAGCGCACCTGGCTACGAGTCTAGGGGTCTCGGTTTTGATTCTCGGCTTGCACCTTGGGTTTTTTTTTTTCCGAAAGAGGAATCACCCCAACAGTCACCAGGGTTTGGTTAGTTAGATTTAAGTGTTTCCACTGGTTCCACACCCTCATACTCACTATCACCATCACCTCATTTCATAGTGACATGGAAAGAGCCTCCACGTAAAGGATGTACGATTAGTACATTCAGGCGTCCCCTGGGCAACGGTACATTATTACTGGCCAATCTTTCCCCAAACTAGGCTACGAGTAATGTAGGCCAGACGGGCAATATATATATATATATATATATATATATATATGGCCATGGTTATGTCATTGAGTGCATCAATCCCATTTTGATGCTAAAAGGAGAGGTGGTTCGTTCTATCCAGCCTTTGTATAATATCGAACAAAATTTCAACATTATACTCGAAACCGCACTTTGCTTCTCGTCACGTTCTCAACTATTCAACGCTCATTTCCACAACTTGAAAGAACGAGAGAAAAAGAGAGAGAGAGAGAGAAAACAATACTGAAGGAAAAATGTCCCTCATCAGCGAAAATCGATCAGTCCCTATTCTGCAAAGTTCCACTTGTAACAAACGCATCTGTCTCTTCCACCCCCACCCCCCCCTACACACAGCTAACTCTTCCTTGGGAAAAGGAACGGCTTGTTGTTCCCAGTTCCAAACGAACTAGAGGGGGCTGTGACGTCACCAGAGAGTGCTTTGGAGGAAAAACACAACACACATATCCAATATATTTAGACTATTATTTTAATTAATATAAATCACAAATGTTACGTGATGACTGAATCAGTACTGTTGCTGGAATTAAATTAAATTAAGTGGAACCCACTTCAGTGGCCACATGGTCTAAGGTGCTACTCTCACAGTAGACTAGATTGCTGATTAGGGGGAGATTGAGGTTCAAATCTCGGTCGGGTGTACTAAGGGTGCTTTTCCCAAAATGGTTTTCCATTCTCCCTCCACGAAAATTAGGGTAAACTCCTTAAAAATATAAACGTACTCATCCCTAAAGCCATTAACGTAATTAGTACATAAGCATATAAACCGAATGGGTAGTAAGGCGCAGTGCTAAAACAAACAAACAAACAAAAATTGAAAAATAAGCCTGAACAAGTGAATAAAAGATGGCATATTTGTCTTTGCTCACCAATGCTCACCAATGATCTATCCTGGTTCTTTTCTTACCCAGGACGAATTTTAATTAGTGGTTGTACCGAGTCTAGATTCATGAAGGATCAAGGGAAGATTATTGGCTCGCAAAGCAAAAGGTCCCGGGTTTGATTCCCATGTCCAGGTTATTTGTTCACTTAATTGAATTAATTATTAAGCCTTTTAGATAGGGGATTCACACCCATTTCTTAAACACGGTGCTACATTATTAAAATAACCCCACCTTGGGCACCAACTTAACCCCTTGGACAAAACATCTAAAGTGACGTCATGACACATGGACTAAAACTTTTAAATAGCTCTAAACTGGAAAAGCTGGTCACATGGCTTAAGATTCTTCCAATATACTAGATCTGTGGTCACGGGGAGGTCAAGGTTTGAATCTCGATCAGGTAGAGGCGTGATTTTTTTCATAAGCACTCTTCGCTAATGCGGTTGCTCCTCTTCGTTAATAATCCAAAAGATCCTAAAATAATCCAAAAGATTTAAAAAAATCCAAATAAGAAAATATATTAAAATACAAATTAATTTAAAAAAATTAAAGCAAAATATCCACGCATGCAGATATATTTTTTTTGAAAATAAATGAACATAAGAAGATAAAAAAAAAGTTACAATTTCGTAATATATATTTGGGTGAAAAACATTTCCAGCTCGTTCTACCGTTAAAGTGAACTTGACGGTTCCTAGAAGCTAAAAAAGTGTTTGCAAAAGCAATGTCACGAACTGGTTCTCTTGGCATCGTTCATCCCTCGCTGAAGATGTCGAGGTATCTGGTAGCAGAGTGAAGCCAGCCGCAGACGAGTGTCTCTTATAGGCCCTCCCCAGGTGGGTAGTACGGGGAACGGGGGAACAGCGGCTCTCCTGCAGATAAGGGTCTCGTGGTTTCCGCTATCATGATTCTTCTTTTGCTCTGCTTCGAAAACGAATAAAGCCCCCCGCTCCTCCTCTTTCCGCTCCTTTCCTCGACATTCCCCCACTATACCCCTATTCGAAGTCGTCCTGTTTTAGAAGGGTATGAATTCAACATTGTTAAAATACTTTTTAAAACTGTAGTAGGGGAGGGATTTGAAGGTTGGCCCTACGTGATATGCAAGATAAATAAATGTAAGTTATTTCTTGAAGCAAAACAAGAGTTGAGATGTTATCATACTGGCATTGTATGTATATCATATATATGCATATCTATAGTCCTACACGTATAAGCACATATACATACATATATACATGCATATAATACGCATATAAATACATATGTATGTGCATATTGGCCTACATACATGCATATATGTGTGCATATACGGGCATATAAGTGCGCATATGCATGCATACATATGTAGATGTACAGGCATATAAGTGCGCATATGCATGCATACATATGTAGATGTACAGGCATATATATGCATATATCCATGTATATGCATATATAAATGTATAAATATACATAAATATAAAATGCAGCTAATCGTATGTTTACACTACTGGGCTAGAGATAAGGAAGATTGAATTAAGAAAAGAACCCACATTTGTAAGGAAGGAGAGCGAGGAAATGTTTAAGAAAATCCCCTTAACCACACGTGACCAAGATTTGAACCCCCTATCTTCCCGTCACGCATGAGTCATATGGATACCTTGGTCCATACAAACACTTGCTGGTACTAGCAATGTTACACAGACATAAAATATAGCTATATATAACACAAATGAACATATTATTTATAAAATAAATATGATTCTAGTGAGAAATTTCACACCTTCGTGAATGAGGAGAAGTTTTTACACTTACATTAGTAAAGTATTTTGTATTAAAATAAGCTTAGCTTTGAATTTTATTGCCTGTATTTAGGAGCTATGGCAAACACTGGATCAAAATAGGTATAATTAGGGTCAGAGTTTAGTGTCTGACTCAGGAGTCCAGTTCAACTTTGGTTGAATTATTTTGTTTTATCAGTGATGTTCCTGATTTCTTTATTAGTTTCTTATAATTGTTTTCTTATAATTGTTCCTCATTTTATTTTCCATAGATAGTATAAAGATTATCGCTGATGTTCCTGATTTCTTTATTAGTTTCTTATAATTGATCCTCAGTTTATCTTCCATAGATAGTATAAAGATTATCGCTGATGTTCCTGATTTCTTTATTAGTTTCTTATAGTTGTTCCTAATTTTATTTTCCATGGATAGTATAAAGATTATCGCTGATGTTCCTGATTTCTTTATTAGTTTCTTATAGTTGTTCCTAATTTTATTTTCCATAGATAGTATAAAGATTATCGCTGATGTTCCTGATTTCTTTATTAGTTTCTTATAATTGTTCCTCATTTTATCTTCCATAGATAGTAAAAAGATTATCACTGATGTTCCTGATTTCTTTATTAGTTTCTTATAATTGTTCCTCATTTTATCTTCCATAGATAGTATAAAGATTATCACTGATGGATAAAATTGACAGCAGAGTGAATTAATCCTAAATGTTATTTCTGTTGTCAATATCTCTTTTACTCAACTAATAAAAAGCCTACAGCGATGAATAAGGTATCAGTGGATAAGATTTTTTTACTGACTTCTAACATAGCATACTCAATTTATGTTAAAACACATTGTTTGTTTAAAATTTAAGTTAAAAGAAAAACCTAATAATATGTTTGTATCAATTACCGAAAATAAACTCTCTTTGCTATTGTATGTATAAACTTCGCTGAGTATTTAATTTCAACAACCTAACAAAAGACTAAATATTTTTTTAGGGGAGGGGGGGGTGAAGGTTGAAAGTTTCACAAGAGCTTGCTGGTAAGAAAATATTGTTTTAAACAAAGCTAAAACTGTGCAAACCTGGTGTGTATAATCCATCTATCATTAAAGGCAGTCACATTGACCGACTACATTGTGGTTGGCTATATCTTATAAGCTGCATCGTAGTCTAGTCCATCAAGCGTACTACTTTTAAGGGTTGACGAAGCATAAAAAGTTTGAACCTCTTTTGTTACTTCCGTAAAAACGCATTTCGATTCAACCTTAGGAGACCTAAACAAAATGCACCTTCAAATTGTTTTATTGCATATATGATTTTCACCATCTTATATACAAAAATATTTATATTAAAAAAATCTAACATTTTCACCGTTGTTTTTAATTTTAATAACAGAGAGATATTCTCCTGTCTAGAGGCAAGAATCTTAATTAATACTACCACGTTCACTCTATGTCAATAAATAGATATATATTCATATACGCAGATGCGTGTCTTGGTGAGTTCTAATGGCGCGCACCGCTCCTGGTGGGAATAAGGGCAATTAGCCAGAAATACAGCAAGGAGGATATTGCTAGGAAGTTGGGAAGGGGGATTAACGAGTCGCCACCGCCACTGACAGATAACAGGGGAGCTTGGGATCTTTCATCGATGGCGCTAAGAGAGAGAGAGAGAGAGAGCCTTATAGTCTGAGTATTCCTCCCAACAAAGAGGAAGTTGTCATAGTAATATGGGTGGGTGGTGACGTCATTAGATTTTGGTTCCTTGAATATCCGTTATAGGCTATAAACACATGGCTGGGTCTAATTAAAGATATTACCTTAATCATCTTAAGTTTTAGATGAATGTAATATGTTACAGTAGGTAGTCAGTGACAAGAGTAAACCTCGGTGAGCTTGGGGTAAAGTGCTAGCCTCAGGACCCGATGTTCGTGAGTTCAAACCTAGCCGAGGCTAACGGAATTTACTTGAGTGACAAAAAATCCTTCAAAAGGGGAGTGAAGCCGTCGGTCCCATGTCAATTGTGGTGTGTAAAGGAACCCTGGGCGGTATGTTAAAATATATTTACGGCAGAATTTGTAGGCTTTTTTTTTATTCTCTGTCGTAGAATTCAATGTGTTTCGCCGGGCAAGTGACGAGGAGTTAGCGTCAGGAAGGACATCCACCGAAACAAATAGTACGCCAAGCTAGTGATAGGAAATTACGACTTTTTTCCCCTTTATATAATGTCTTATTACCTATTAAGGATATAAGCTATTTAACTACTTTATTAAGATAATAATAAGGAAGCTATAATTTATAGTAAATGTACTGAAATTTCGTGGAAGGAAATTAGGAATTTTATTTAGGAAATAACACCCTTAGCCCATGTTGCTGCCGTTTGGACTCTAAACGATCTGTCTTTCCCATGGGCAAAACACTGGGCAAACCTGAGATTATTCCACGATCGGTGAGAGAGAACGATTAAGTTGAGAATCAACTGCTAAGGTGGCCACATGGTCTAAGGCGTCACTCTATCAATATACTACTAGGCTTCCGATGACAGGGAAATCATGGTTCAAAACCTCGATCAGGTGTAATGAGGGTGGTTTTCCTATGTGGTTTTTCACTCTCCCTCCACGAAAATGTGGCTGAAATTCCTCAAACTTAAACCTTCCTCATTAGCATAATTAGTACAGACGCGTATAACCTGACGAGATGATAATAAGGGGTGATTAAAAAAATTGTGTGACTCCTAAGTGCTCGTTGACACTGTGTAATTTGAATATCAAGTAATTCTGTGTAAATGATGAGGTACCAGCCGATTGCCGTAATGTTCGAGACAATAATTGAAAATCCTGACTCTTTATATTTCCCATCCTAAACTAACAGCTATTACCTTCGTTTGTTTGTGAGCGACTAAAAGACAAGTTTTATTTAAATCTTTAACCGAAATGACATGTTGATTTGATTTTTTAATAAGTAGAGATGGTTTTCTAAAACATGGACGAGAATTCCATTAGTTTATATATAAATAGAAAGATACCATTTGGTACAAAAAAAGGGATGAGGCTACCGGGGAGTGACGGAGGTTACATAATGACGAGTTACATACCCTGTACTCTTCACAAGACATTGTCAGGGTAATAAAGTCTCGTAAATTACGGTGGGAGAGACATGCAGCGCGAATGGGAGATTCTAGAACCTTATTCAGGTTAATGACTTGTAAACCCAACGGGAAGAGACCATTGGGAGGACCTAGACGCAGATGGAAGGATAACGTTAGATTTGACTTGAAAGATATAAGATGTAATGAGGTGGACTGGATAGAACTGGCTCAAGATATAGGTGGCGTATTTTTGCAAGTGCTGCAATAAACTTTCGAGTTTGCTGATGCCAGAGAGTAAATAATCACCGTTAAAAAAGCGCTTTATGTCACATACTATTTTTTTTACATATAGTCCTGGCAAATACCGTGTTCTTACTCGTCCACCAACTCCCTGTACCCGTTATTAAAAGGTGTGGGTGGAGAAATGGAAAGTGGGAGGCGGAGGTTGTGAACCAGCATGATGGTGAAAGGCCTGCTCTGTGAGTGTATGTTAAGATTCTCTTTTTTATGATTAGCATATGAATTTTACATGTGCATTAACATAAAAGCTACTCTAGAATTAACGTTGGTACATTACAAATCCAGGTATAATCCGTCAGATGGGCATGCCAAGATAAAAAAACGAAGTATTAAATTCGTGGCGATAATTTTTTTTAATGCATGTTTAAGTTTTATCAAATTTTTCTCGCGCTAATATTAAAGCAGAATTTATAACTTTTTTTAAAATATATTTAGTCTATTTTTTTTATTTATTTGAGGTATTTAACGTGCACTTTTTGAACCAACGTATTATATCAGCACAGGAGAATTTCCATGAGCAAGTGCGAAAGGACTTTCCATTTTAGCCGGGGAAGGTATTTCCACATACCTTCCAAGGTTCTTTTACATACCACAATCAACATGGGACTGATGGCTTTACTTCCATTCCGAAGGAAGCTGTGCTACGAATTTTTTTCACTAAAAAANCACCGAGGTCAACTTTTTAGAATAAAGTTATTTAATTTTAACTGTACAAACATTTATTATTTGGTCCACGTCTAGACGTACAAGGTAGAGGATAGGTAAAATTAAAGGTCGCAGTCCTATTAATAAGAATTCCACCCTTTTAGGTGAGAATAACTTGGGGACAAACTTTCAGCGTATGTCGTTGGAACTAAGCCTTCGCTACCCAGACAGAAGAAAGTAGCGCTAACCAATAGACCCCACGCTAGAAGTGACATTTCAAACGGAGTCCCCAAAGAAATAAACCTTTTTTTTTTCCTTTCTAAAAAACCCCAGAAGTTACGCTACACTGCAGCGACGCAAAGAGGAATGAATGAAGGAACGAACACTTGCAGCATTCGAAATCCGCCAGCATTACCATAGCGGAAGGAATAGGGGGGTTGGGGGGGGGTCATCGGGGACATAAAACACATATTGCTCCAGTTTCTCTTCCTGTCGGAGCAAAAAAAAAAACGTTCAAGAGAGCGGTTAAAGGGCAATCTTACAGGACTTTGGTGTTAGGAATAAGAGAAAAGCAAAAGTAAAATAGAAATAGAAGACACATGGGAAATGTGAGAAAAAAAATCAATAGAAAGGTAATATTGAAAAAAAACTATAGCACAAAAATATGTAAGTGGAAAGGTGGGTATATATTATATAATAAATTGACAAGGAATTAAAGTGGTTGACTGCTTGTATAGCAATTACAATTACCGCACAAGGAACAACTAATATGTGAGAATTGAGAGGATGAATTCTTCCTGTCATCTCTAAACTACAATTTCCTGTTGATACTATAGTTAAAACAATCATAATTTTAACTTGAGTTAGTATAAAAATCGTATAGTGAAATAATAGTGCATTTAAAATAATAATTTAAAGAAGATTTTGATATGTTTTTGTTGTAAGCTTTGTAATAGCAAGAAAATTATCATGTAATGTTAAGGCATACCTCAAGTACCTCTTGTTAACTTTCTTTTATAAAAAAAACTTTTCAACAAGTTCCAAGATACTTCATCTCCCATCAATGTTTATCAATACTTGAACGAGGGTCGAGGAAGGAGCGATAAAAAAAAACCAACTCAAAAGACGGTTACATAAGCAAGGAGTGTGACAAAGAGAAGAAACTAAAAAGAAGGCTTACCTTGAAATTGGTGATATTGAACACAAGGTAGGAGATGAAGCTACACTTGAGGGTAGAAGAATAGATAAAGAGAAAGATTAAGGTATGATCCAGAAGAACTACGAAGGCGCAGATAGCAAAGCTGGCTTTGAAAATAAGAGTACGGTGAACGGGTAATGGAGAAGGGGAAAAAGTAATGTTCCAGGAAGAATAAGGTAAGACACATCAGCAGAAGAGATGTTTTAAACGAGAAAGAAGAGAGAATAATAGAGAACAAATAGAGCGTGAGGGTGCCTAGATGTCCCATGTAGCTGAATGTGGTTCATATGTTCCAGTGAACAAATAGTACATCGTGGAAAGATCAACCGTGCTCGAAAAATACATACAAGAGGTTGACAAAAAATATTATGAGAATAAAATAAAAGGATTAGGAAAAAGAAAAAAAAAGGTCTTGGTTCGATTCCTAATGATGCCTATTTAACTTACCTACCATGTGAAGCGGGTGATTATGAAGGAACCTGTAATTTGTATCGCAACAATCCTCCTATCCCCTTTAACAATAAATAAAGTAAATACGACCGATTCTTTTTTATAAACCAGTTTAAAAAAGTTCAATTTCGAATATTTAGAAATGGCAAAAAAAAAAAAAAAAAAATATTCCTTAAACAA